>WYDI02030621.1:5200-54336 GCA_009867235.2 Psittacus erithacus
ACCTCTTTGGCTAGTTTGGGTCAGGTGTCCTGTCTCTGCTTCCTCCCAGCTTCCCCTCCTCCCAGGGCAGAGCATGAAGCTCAGAGAGTCCTTGGTCAGTGTACACATTCTAAGCAGTAGCTAAAAACATCGGTGTTAGCAGTACTGTTCCCAGACTGAAAGTCAGAAACACAGCACGGCACCAGCTACTAAGAAGGAGAAAAATGACTGCTACTGCTGAACCCAGGACACCTTCCTAAATAATAATACAGAATTTGAATCTTCATCTGTGTATATGTGCTGCAGTTCTAGCCACAGAGAATAATTCCGGTTGCTGCAAAGCTGGCTCCTTCACTATTAAACCTTTTTTTTCCCCTGAATTAATACAGTAAATAGTACGGGCTCCAGCAAGAGATTCCACTGGTTATCACTCTGCTACAAAAAGTAAACACTTCTTCCTATACTTTTTCCCTTCTTCTAACCAGTTATTAACCCACAAGATGACTGTGATTATTCTACGTTCTTTTCAAAAATCCCAGTTTATCAAACTGAATCACCTAAAAGGTGGTTGACATCTTCAAAGTGTATTTGTAAGGCATGATTTCTCCTTGAAATCTTGTGGCTCTAACCTACAACCATTGTTTAAAAAAATGAGTAGTACACCAGCTACTGGCCTCATGGTGAAACTGAATTGAGTGATAGGGTGCAACCGTCCAAATTAGCAGTTTGAAATTTTGCTACATGAGCTACACTTATAGTTCTGGTATAAATCTGTTCCAAAATTTATCTACTAAGGTATTCCCTCTAACCCCACCCCATGAATAATGGCTCCACTGTGGGAATCTCATTGACTTTTGCTGTACGGAGGATGAATGCTTTAAATTTATTTAGATTTCCTACAATTTGCTATCACCTTGAGTGCTCCTATTACACCTTGTATGCATCTAAAAGAATGAAAAAAGACAGTGCAAGGAGAAAACTATATGAAATACATTAAAAATCCACAACTAATGAAGACTGTGATCTGAAAAACCCGTGTCAACACAGAAATCAAAAGTTAAGTCAACCTCACTACTAAACAGCAGAGTGGTTCAAAATATTCAAAGAATAATATCCAGGAGTGTGGAAGGCCACATCAGTGAAAAGCAGACAAGTACACATAGGGACTGTACTCTATCACAGCAGTAACAAGAATATAAATCATCTTCATCATGTCCCTTTACAGTCATATTCTTTCTCACAAACCTTTACTCATGGAATTCATTCAAATAAAGAAAATGCTACTACTCTTGGGAATAGGTTTTTGCAGGATGTACTTGCTTATTCTACTTTTTTAAGTGTTTTGTGTGCAAAGAGGATTTATGGAAAAAAATGCATGATTAAAAAAAAAGAGGAATTTTTAGAAATAAGTTTCTGACTTCAAAAGAATGGAGCAGGTTGAACACTTTCTGTGCTTGAGCTAAGGCTTCAATCAAGCAAATTATGTTTTCTCCAAAGAACTCATGTAAGTATCACAAAAAACCTGAAAGGAATCCATAGTTTATATTTGAGAAACACTTTTCAGGAGATAAAATATTTCTGCTAAAAAGCTGAAAGCAGTGTTTGGACAACCTTGTTTGCCCTTTTGAGAATTATTGCATAATAAACATTCTTTTGACACACTATTATTAACATCACAGGTCACTGGTTTTCTGTCTATTTCATTCAAATTCTTCAAAGGAACACTCCAGTTAAAGGGTAACTTGCACATTTCCTCTTTTAATGAGTGCATTTCTATTATAATGGCCTTTTTCTTTTTTTCCCTTTTTTTTTTTTTTTTTTTGGTGATGGCAATGATTTTCATTGTGTTATTTACAACAAAATTTCCCCTACTATAACACTGCACTGTAAGAAAATCTCCAGTGTCTCATTTTGGCATTAATTTTTCTTCTGACTTCTTTTTTTTTTTTTTTTTTTTTATTTAAGTGTTTCTTCTTCTGCAATAGTCTGTTTCATTTAAACATTTTAATTACTCCAGAAACTTATTTCTTATTCAGATTAATACAATCCTGGTTTTAGTGGAACTATTTGTTCAAGCAGTTAAGAGAGTGATTTTTAGGGGGTTCCTCCTGCCCCCCACCCCCCTCCCCCCAAATGTCCATTACTTTTCTGCTGCTTCTTTGACTAAAATCAATCTGAGTTTTGATGTGACAAGAAAAGACTCTACAACTACATCAGAAATTATAATGGTAACCCATGAGTAGTGAAAATCTCAGGTGCTATTTCCAAAATCTGCCTCCTGCTGCTAAAGAGCAGAGAAATCTCTAGGGACTGCTCACCGCCCAGGAATCCAGGTATGCAAGATCAACATTCAGAAGCTCTTGAGAAATGTGCTTGCTAAGTATTGCATTTTCAGCTGGTACATTCTGCTTTAATCTCTTTGAGTTAGTTTGCATTCATTCTCCTGTTCCTTTGTCTCAAGTCCATAAAGTTAGACATAAAAAACCTGCACCAAAGACCAGTATGAGAAACTACACTAGGCAGAGCGACATCTTTATTTTTGAATATGTTCTAATATTCAGTAAAGATTCCAGATACCATCAAACAGTCTTCAGCTATCAGGAAACCCTATTTCCTAATGCCCTAAATCTATTATATTCTTACGAAAATAGGAAAGCACATAAAAATATTCTCTATAAAAGAAGTTAAACTCAAATAGGAGATTGTTCTACTTGTAAGAGTTATGGACCTGCACTACTTTTCCATTACAAGGAAACCAAAGCATTTTGGTGTACTGAGGATGAATGTGAATTTTCAAAATACTTCCAGGACAGCTGAACTTCAATGTACAAATGCTACCTGGTACCAGGCATCAAATAATCAAAGTAAGTCTTGTATGGAACGATCTCTCAACCTGCAATTTTTAAAGCTTGAGAAGAATTGAGTCCAAATTTGCAGAATACACTCAGAAGTAATCAATTTTTACATTTGCAGAATGAGAAAATTTTTGTATCTTTTTCTGGCTTTGCTTTTGTTTTGCACCACTAGGAATAGATCATTTGCAAGTTAAACATGTCTCAAATGTTTGTCTTAATATAAAAATAAAACTAAGAACTTCAGGAGCCAGCTGTCTCTGAGAGATTATATAGACTTACACATCTCTCCCTGAGAACCCATGAAATCCTGTCTTTATAAATGGTCAAAGGTACTCCAGAATAAGAGTAAACCCGAAGACTTTTCACTGTTTGAAAGCTGAATTTTTGAGTTGCTGTTACTTATCAAATTGATCCTGGCAATTAATTATACGTACTCTTATGAATACTTGTGCTACTTTTTTTCCTGAGGCAAAGTATTCTAATGATTAAAGACATATTCTCCCATAAATGGCTGGAAAACATTAAAACCAAACAAACCACCAACATCACCCCAGCGGCAATCTGTCACTCTCCTCAAAATAACAAAGTACAAGTTAAGAAATGAAAGCAAAACCTGGAAATATCCAAAGCAACAGAGACCAACACAGAAGAGCTGATAAACACATGATATGTTCAGAAATATTTTTTTACAATCCTACAGACAAACCTGGGCAACCCAATACAGGAAGAAAAAGGCTGCACTGCACGGCTCAGAAGCTGGGGCTTGGGAATACCCTGATCTGCTGTTTTGCACAGCTAAGTTACAAATATACACTGAGTAATTTCCCTATAGCTTTCCTCATTCTCTTAAACTTCCATTTAATTTTTTAAATCTAGGGATAATCTCTAAAGCATGAACCTATACAGCAGAGGCTATTTCAACCTGCAGGCAGACTGACACAACATGTGCATTGTGCCATTGATGCAATACTAGAGCAGACTGAGAGTTTCTGGAGTCAAATTAATTTTTTTATATATATATTTCCTCTAAAGAGTTGTCATTTTTATTATTATCTTCTTGTTATTTGAGTTGTTAGGCTTTCACCAAGCATAAGGCCCCAGTGTGTCTGACCTCCAAAAGCACAGCTAGCAAATGTGTTTCCTCAAATAATTTAGTCTAACAAGACAAGAAGGGGGAGGAGTGCTGAGCAGCGTGGAGTGCCAGACTGATCTCAGACTGTAACAATACATCAGTAACATCAAAAAGTGGGTTGCCTCTCCCCAGTTTTGCATCCCTAGTGCTGCTGCTCATGTCTGTGCAACACAAGACAAGACTTTCAGCCCTACGAACCTTGTTCTGTAGCTCTAAAGATACATGCTCTGCACTGGGATAAAGTGATCAGGTGGAATCTATTGTAGCTAAATTAATACAGAATTAAAATCTCTGAGATAGGTGATTCCTAAATAAACACTGGTTGTGCCTTCAGCATTTCATTTATTACATCTTACACTAATGAGCTGTATCCTCCCAGAATCAGGTAGTTTTGTGTCACAGAAGAAAATTTTGGAGATCCCTAACAGAAGATACTGCAAAGGTCCAAATACTAAGTGAACTCAGAGTTTAGAGAAGTACATGAAAGATATGTCCATGGGCAGCCACTAAATGCTCTGTCACAGGAATTACCTCAGCCTCAGTAAGTCCTTAAAACATTGCTTGCTGAATGCCGGACATGATATTTTACCTTTTCTTACTTTCTTTTCTCCAGCGTATACTACTGACCAATCCAATGAGGTGGCGAATGAAGGCACCACCACCTTATAGAATACACTGGCTTCCTGACCCCACCAGGCAGTGTCTCTCACTCTTCTGGGAGGGCCTCCCTCCATAATCCTTCCTTTAAACTGCAAGTCTCACTGTCTGGAGGGAGAACCAAAACTCATAATGCAGAAGACCAGAAAAACAGCTTTCTTGTCTGGAAAAGAACAAGGCTGCAAACCTCCATTTCAGTAAATACAGACTGAATGTATCAGAGGATAGTGTTGCAATTTTTGAAAGACATTTTAGCCTCCTGTTTAATCTACTCACCCCTTACAAGTATCACTATCTAGTGGAAAAGAATATACAGTACTTTGCCAAATAAAACAAACTTTATACATGAATTAGTAGAGTATGTTGTTATTTGATAGAGCATAATCCTCATTATTAATGACTATATAGGTGCAACAGGTTAGTCCTCAATGATTATAATTCTTTACATCCCTGATAAGCCCAAACGAAATTCTCCTAAAGGACATAGCTCCATATTTACCATGAATACAACAGGGCTTACTCCTGTGAAGCTGACAAGTAAAACAGCTGAAATAAAAATAATTGGAGAGTGAATTATAAACTAAATTTTTTGTTAATATGTGACAGTGAAATATTTCAGCAAGACAAAACAGCCTATCACTGGTTATCTGCTTATCAGAATAAAACTCTTGCTTCCTTGCTGGCTACCTCTTCCCTCCTTTCTCATGTGGCAGGACAGCATCTAATTCAATGAATGTAAAAAATCTTCCCTGCTGCCTCTCCCCTAAGGAAACACCTTTCTGTACATCTCCAAATGAAGCTGCCTGTGTCGAAATTTGTGAACAGCTAGATAAAAATTTGCAATAAATAATCCAGCTACCTCTGCTTCTGAATATGACTGACTCCTAGCTGCATTTTTATGCTGTTGTGCACATATTTGCAAATAGAACTTTAATACCCCATAAAAGGGCAGATAGGCTCGAAGGACCTTCTCTTCAGTCCTGTTTTAAATCAGCAGAAATCAGAGGTGATGGAAGCTTCTCTAATCAGGACATTACTTAAGCCTTGTTGAAGTCCCATTGACGTCAAAATTTAAGTATATGCTTTTTTTTCACTTGTATGCTTAAAGGCTGGTGTGAAATGGGTCATAGATGGCCACCTTCCACATTCGTTCAAAATCCTATGGGATCTTGCATTTCCCTCAGGGGAATTAATTCTCGTGCTCACACATTCATTTTTCAAGACAAAATCCTTTCTCCATTCTGTATGTGTAAACTATCCTAAGCCTAATTAGGAGAAATTTTTAAATCTTGAGTAATAATTCTCAGACATGGCATTAAAATACTGTTTTTCTTATAATAAACTGTTGAAAACAAATCATTACTGTGGTTAATGATTAATATACTACGTCTTTGGTTTTAAGCTTTGCCTAAGGCAGCAAACTGCTCTTTCAGGCCGTTATTTGTTTCAGACAACCAACTTCCTAGGTGTATTTCCTTAGAATTTATTTTAACACTACCAATGGCTAAAGGTCAGCCAACAAATCCTTCTGCCATAAACCTTTCCCACTCCTATTCCTTCTTACCAGTTATGTTCTCAAGCCTTCTGATTTCTTTTCTGTTGGCCCATAAAACACCACTAAAGAATACACATGAAATATTATAATTTCTGAAACAATTACCCCGTTAGTTGTTGTCACTATATTATAGAATCATAGAATGGTTTGGGTTGAAAGGGACATTAAAAATCATCTATTTCCAACCCTGTCACAGGCAGGGACACATTCCACTACACCAGGTTGCTCAAAGCTGCGTCCAGTCTGGCCTTGAACACTTCCAGGAATGGCGCATCCACAACTTCTCTGAACAACCTGTTCCACTGTCCAACCAACCTCACAATTAAGAACTTCTTGCTAATATCTATTCTAAATCTCTGGTCTTCGATCTTAAAAACCATTCCCTCTTGCCCTATCACTATATGCCCTTATATAAAGTCTTTCTCCAGCTTACTTGTAGGGCCTTTTAGATATTGGAAAGCTGCTCTAAGGTCTCCCCTAAACCCTCTCTTCTCCAGGTTGAACTAACTAAACTCTCTCAGCCTGTCTTCGTAGGAAACATGTTCCAGCTCTCGGAGCATGTTCATGGCCCTTCTCTGGACTTTAACAGCTCCAAGTCCTTCTCCGCTGTAGGTAAAGGGAATTTCTTGCTTTTAATACTCTGGATGGGCATGCATCCCCTCTGGTTCCATGCCAACTTTGAGTTCAGGCTCTCTTAACATCAGAGCTCCTTGCTACCAGTCACTTGAAAAAAAGACAATTAAGGTGGCCGCTGCTAACTAAAAATCCACTGTCATTCATATGGAATGTATGTTCTAGGCAGGACTCAATGAATTCTCAGTCGCTGAGATAAAATGCTCAAATAAAGCGGACCTCGACAGGCTCTAGCAGATTAAACCCCTTCTGCTCAGCAGAACAATTGTCCTCTAGAAGTCGGTTCCAGTGCAGCAACAGAAGGACAGGACAAGCATGGTTGGGAAGAGGAAAGAACAGGACATTTCTCCCACCACTCCTGCCTGTTGTTTATGCCTGCTTTACTTCTCACTACTAGGCCATCTCCTTCCCATTCCTTGCTCTCCATGTGCTGTTCAGTACCCTCCTATGTTTCCACCACTGTGAATGGCCTACAAGCCATTATTGTTAAATGATCCCCTTTTAGCAAGATGAATATTTCTCCCATTACGTTGCCTGCTACTTTTGAAGACACCTGAAGCTATTCTTTCACCCTCTTGTATATAGCCTTCCAATGTCCATAGATAGTTAGCTATCCAGTGAGTTGTCACTTAGCCAAGTTATGCAGTATATTTACCTACTTCAATAACTTCTTATAATGCAAACCTTCCAGCCACTTACCTTTTTTATTTCTACATCTGCTCTTCACTTCTTCCAGCTCTCCTCTGCTCAGAAGGAATGCCATGATCTAAGTGTAATTGCACTAAAAATTACTGTCTCCCATTCTGGTATATGATGGGACCAATCTAAAAATCACACTGGATTGCTCTGGGGATTTGTGAGAATCTTGCTCTGAATTGTTAACGCTGTAATTTCAAAGGAATAATTCTCTCCCTATTTCATTCTATACTTTTCAGATAATTTCCTTTTGTCTGAAAATCTTTGTATTTCTCATCCTATATTTATTTTTTTATATTTTTGTCATAATGCCTTCAGTATTCATCACAGCATGTTTACTTCTACGCCTTTCTGTCCTGAAGGCCTTCTGCCATTTTGTGTCATTTCACACTTCTCCATGTACAGACCTTTGTTACACTTTGGCTATTTGAAGCTTAAAACCAGAAGTAGCAGGAAAACATAATGAAATATTATGATATTTTACAGTTTCTGCCTTTTTTTATGTTACCAAAAATTCAAACAAATACAACATCCTCTTAGGAAGCCACCACTAGTAAGAAGTTTATGAGTTTAAAAATAACCACAAATACTCATCAAAGCAGTTCAATCTTTACTACATTTTTTTCCTAGATGTCTAAAATTTAATTAGTAATCACTTATAGGCAATTAACTTACTAATAACAACTGACTAGGTAGTTACTTCTGTAAGAAAACAGTTATTTTTTATTATCTTTAATTTACTGTTCATCAGCCCATAATCAGATCACTGGAAATTTCAAGGCATTTTGCAGTTGATATGTCAAGATTTAATTTTTATTTCATTTGACAATGTTTCACTCGAACATTGTTTCATAGTCATATGCTGTCATCTCTTCATCTACTAGTTTTGCAAAATTCCTGTAAGAAAGTTTTGAAGCATACAATATCAGAAGTTCTGAAATTTTGATTCACTTTTCAAGTCTATTGAATCCAGACCCCTTTGACCTAAACATTTTTCTTTTGACATTTTTACTCTTCAGTGTAAAACATCCAGATGTTTCAGTGTTTCTAATAACTGAGCAATAATTCTAACATTTTTGAAGGTCCCAACTGTTACAGTTAAAACTTAGCTAAGTTTTTAAATCCAGGTTCATAGCGTTTGCTTTTCTTGTCAGAAAACACTGGTTGCCAAAGGGAACCCACTTTTCCTGATGAGCTTGCTGAAATTTAGGAAAATCTTGTATGGAAAAAACTAACTCCTACTCCCCAGAAAGTTCCCTTATTTCATGCTATGAATACTCATCATCAGTAGATTTTTAAGTTTTATACATACATAGTATATTTTATTCATCTGCCAGACAGGTACAATAACTAAGAGAAAACACCAAGTAGTCCAGCAGACACAGAGGGTCATTAGCAAGGAAAGATTAAATAGAAAAACCTAACTGCTCCTTCCCTAATAACTGAATGAAAATTATACTTCCAATTTAAATTTAGCACAGCGGTAAATGCTCCACAGAATTGAAAGAATCTCAAGGAGGAGGACACCCCTATGCTTACACTGTGTCTTAATAGGGAACTGTTTGTTCTAGCAAAGCACACTGTTTATCTTTGATGCCAACTTTGGCAACTCCAGAACAGCTCTGTGTGTTTTCAATGTCATTCTGCAATGCCTCCAATTATGCTTCCCAGCACACACGGATACAGTCTTACACTCCCTTCCCAAATTAGAGAAATATCTGTGCTATTTTCTCATCCACAGACTGAAGTGATTGGATGAAATGTAGGAGAAAAGGGTGAGAAGGAAGGCCAGGGAATCGATTTGCCATCGTTAATTTTACCTTCTTTGAGTCCAACAGGCACCTGGTTCAAACGGGATCCATAGAGCATGGTGACACTCTGAAACTATCAGCACCATACAAAGCCTCTGCATCCACATAGATCACTTGGTTTATTAGCTTCAAATAATCTACATCTAAATTGAGATAACCACAATTTTAAAAAAATAGTAATGTAAAGATTTTATCTACATTTTATCAAAAATTGTATCTACAGCCAGACCTTTCAGAAATTGCATGCTACAAATTTCTCATCTAGATTGGAATCAAATCAAGAGTTTCAAATGCACCAAATTATTTTTTCACACTGGACTCTCAGAAAATCCAGTCAGTACCTGTTTATATGGCTGGACGTGCCACATACATGTGCATACACACCCCCTCTACACCTATATAAATACATCTGTCCAGTATAGTATGAGCCAGAAAGACACAAAAAAAGGAACACAAACACAATCTGCATCATCTATATACTATCAATTACTCACAACCAAGAAAGATAAAAGAAACCAAAGGAGAAATATTTACCAGCTGAAGGGTGTTTTTATACAACTGGAGCTGCTCAGATTTAAGAAGTTTTTGTTAACAAAGCAGGAAGATTAAGAATCGTGCTTTCCATCAGGACACTTACCACTTTCTGGCAGTCAGTGGCTTTTCTGTATAACAAAGATGTCCCCACATTAGCTGACTCATCATTCTCTGAGTCCTTGTTGATTCTGGATTTAACTTTCACCTTGCTAATGTTTATCAAGCCTGCAATCCTTGGGTATTTCCCCAAGACAAAGTCTTGTCCAGCTCTTCACCATGTGGAAAGATGGCTTGAGTAGGTTATCAGCTTTAATTCTTTGCTCTTCTCTCAGATGATTTATCTGCTGACCTATCTTGACATCTCATAGCTTCCTAGCTGTGACCCTGCTCAGCCACTCCTTTGTCTCTATTTGCCTGAAGGACTGGGGAAATCTGATCTTTTGGATAGTGACAGGCATGTACAGCAGACACAGATGCCATTGCATTGTGTTTTTTACTAAAAAAGATACAAGACGCAGCTAAAACATTTGCTGGAAGTGAAACATACATAAGTCAATAGTTAGGTATCAATATCAAGATCATAAAATTTCAGATGGGAATATGCTGGCTATGAATCAGAACTGAAAAAACAGAGGTCATACTCGGTCAAAAACATGTCAAGCAGTGGAGTATAAGCATCGGTAAGCAGTCATTCTGGAAAGAGGGACGTCATGTGTATGTATGTTTGAAAAACCAAGCTGGGTTTGAGTACAGATGTACCTAAACAAGTATTAGTGTAATACTTTCACATGTAGGGCACTTACATTAAGTTTAAAAACATTCTTAAATTTTTCCTATGGCTTCAAATATTCAGAGTATGGGAACTCCACAGTGTCTCCCTCAGAAAGAGCTGCTTTAGTTTCCACCACTAAGTACAGTTAAGATAGATTCTCCTTAGACGTATTATTTTGAATTTCATGTACCAGATTTTGCCAAGGCTGTCAATAATCAGAAACTCATTTGCAACTTTACATTCAGTTTTAGATTCAACTGACCTAAGTAACCAAGAAAAATGCTGACTTTGGCTCTTCACCCCTTTAGGTCCATCCTTTTGTTCATGAGTACTGAAGCATGTTGAGCTCAACAAATTTGGCTGTCAGTTGTTGGATTCATGCTGATCACCCTTTTGCACTGAGGTAGGGTGAGCGTGGGGTTTTTTTGGCGAGTTTCTTTGCAAGTTTCTCAGCACCAACCAGTATAAAACAGAAATATCCACATCTTCGCAAAGATAGTGAGGCCAAAAAAAAAGTCTTTATAGCTAAACCAGCTACTTAACAGAAATGAAACAAGTCGTATGAAGAACGGATGAGGGAACTGGGGTTGTTTAGTCTGGAAAAAAGAAGGCTTAGGGGAGACCTTATTGCTCTCTACAACTTCCTGAAGGAGGACAGACACAGGAGGTGGCTGGTCTCTTCTGACAAGTAACAAACGATAGAACAAGAGGTTACGGCCTCAAGTTGCACCAGGGGAGGTTTCGGCTGGATATTAGGAAAAAATTCTTCACCAAAAGGGTGATCAGGCATTGGAACAGGCTGTTCAGGGAAGTGGTGGAATTAGCATCCCTGAAAGTGTTCAAAAACTGTGTAGATGAGGCCCTCAGTGACATAGTTTAGTGGTGGACTTGACAGTTACCCAGCTGTTAATCACCTGGGTAACTGTTGAACTTGATGATCTTAAAGGTCTTTTCCAACCTAGTTGATGCTATGATTTATTTTGAAGTATGCTACAAGACTGGCACTAGTAAACTAACGTACAAGAAAACAAACAATGCAAATGACATGTAATGGAACCAGAAAGCAGCCTCTGTCAAAGTGGTGGTGTTAACCTGTGGCGCTCCACTGATGCTCTTCCTCACCAGGATCTCACCTTGATTGCACACACCTAGCTACAGCAGGAGTTCACTGCACAGACTCTGCACACAGTTTTCTCTTAGCAAGAGCCATCCAGCATCCAAGCAACTCCACAGATCACCAAGCCTTCATCTTCCAATTTATGAGAATTAAGAATGCATGAACTTCCACGTTGAGGGTGCTTTTTGTTGATTATATGCACTTCACTCTCAGGTGACTTTTCATTTTAAAATTTGAGTAGAATTAACTGTGCTTGTAGGAAGGTAGCACAGTACTTCCAGATGTGGCAAACAGCTATTGCACATAAATGCAGCTGTCATCAAGCACAGCTTCAGCATCTCTTGGATTTTGCAGTAAGCTGAAAGACTTGGGCGAGAGGCCTTGGACTGTGAGCCACAGGCTCAATGCAGTCATTTCAACTGGTTAGCCATGACAGCAGGTAAACTCCGGCTCCTGAAGTGCTCTGACCTGACCTTGTGTGCCACCTAGTGCTGCTATTAAAAACCAAATACCCCACATTAGGCTGAAAGCTCAATCATTAAATCACACCTACACCTGTTGAAGGTAGAGATACAACAGCCATATATCAGGCACAATATTTATGCACATTTTAAATTTAGACTGAACACTTCCCCCAATTTTTTCTTCAAATACAATTGTTTGCAGATCTCTTCTCAGCATGTATTAAAAGGGACCTGAACACTTCTCTTAATTGAACATGTAGAAAAAGGGCCAATCCAATGAGCATAAATCACACCTCATGTCAAGAGTTTACAATCATAAAACTTCAATCCATCTTGTTAGGGAGATTATTTGTAACTTACAATACCAGAGACTCCCACTGACACTGCAATCCAGGTGTTAATTCTGTAGGAACTTAGAAGAGCGCTCCTGCCAGAAGACAAGGCAAAGGTGATAAGTCCTGTTCTTCTGCTTAGGAATTTAGCACAGGAGCCTGAACAATTCTCATCAGGTTACACGTGAAGATGATGGGAAAAAAAGTTACATGTTTAATAATTTACACATATTTGCCTAGTAGAGTTCATAAAACATGAAAAAATAAAAACGTAGAAAGGAGATTGTTGGTGTTAGAACCAGAGACAGGAGACTGAAGGGGGCATGTACGTACATTGCTATTCAATACTTGTACACTCTTATGAACTTCCGCAAAAAGGGACCTGAATCACATATGTGTGCAAACCAAGCCAAAAGTAACCTGTTGTGTACTTTCAGTTGGCAAATATTTCTTTTTTAAAAAGAAATGGGAAGACAACAGCAGAAAACCTGCAAACAGATAATTTTTGGTCTTATTAAATTGTCACCCTTATTCTCTGGGCTGTGAAACAGACAAAAGACCAACAGCAAGCCAAAAATTATCAACTAGCCATGTCCATATTTTATTAAGTACAGTCTGAGCTGATGACACTATCCCAGCCACTCTGCTGTTGCAGAGTTTGCAGCTCACCATAATCCCCAAGCTTTTCAAGAGGTGAGGATTTTGGTAACCTGAGTTAAACACTCTTTGTAACTAGAGAAGGCAAACAATCCTTTTTCACACAACTCCAATGCCACGTCACGTCATATGGGCAAAAGGAGGTGGTGTGAATTCAAAGAACAAGAAAGTTGGCTACCATTACCATAACATTTGTATAGATTATTTTAGGGTGAATTCCCCGTACAATTTCATGTCAAGTCAAATTTGTAATCCAATTTGCCTAATGCTACTTTATTCAGTAACTAAAAAAAACCATTTATTTCTGCTAGTGTTGTTTGCCTTAATGTTAATTATTATCTTTTGGTTTTGGAATTATCTAAATAAAGTTTGCACGCTTTTTTTTTTTCCCCACAGGTTTTTATATGTATCTTCCCCCCCAGCTGCAAAGCCCAGCAGGTATGCTAACTCTCAAAATCATCATTTTTATCTTTTTCTTACTGGAGAAAGATAAGGGTACAACCTAGAAGGCTGCAAAAAAGGAGATTAGTTATCTATTCCATTTTGTACAGAACTCAACAAAATTATGACTTGTTCTCAAATTAGCAGGAACAGAGAACTTCAATTCTAAAGTTATTAATTCAGCAAATAAACCAGTGCTTGGCCAATGAAAACCATCAAAGGAATCAGGCACAAATTATCATCAAATATGCTGGCAGCTTCTTGTTCCGTAACTTTTGTGAGCACAGGAGGAGGGAAATCCTTCAAATCCTCCATTCAGTGCAAAACAGAATGAAATGCATTATGTGAGTCCTTACACAAATCCATGAAAGTCAGTTTGGAAGCTCTTCAACCACAGTTCAGCTTGTATCTGAAAAAACATGCAGCAATTCCATTCCATGATAGTTCTGCTGCTCTAAATGTGCTCTTGGACATAAAATAACAGCAAGTTTTCTTCCAAATCTGTCTGTATAGTTTCTAGTTTTCATATTTTCCTAACTGCCTGTTGTCTTCCAGCATTAATTCAAACAACTGAAAAAACATAAGCCATACTCATAAAAAACCTCTCTAGGGAGCCATGCTTCTCAGCTACGACAGAGGCATGGAATGAGCAGGGGGGTGAGTCTGTATATCAGTCTGGACTAAAATACTTTCAGCTCTTGTCGAAATAAAGTGCTTTGTTTTGAAAAAGCATCGTGCTGTATTTTAAACAAAAATTATGCAAATGTGGAATACACTGTTTTTCTGCAAGCTTCAAATATAACTTTTTCGACCTGGATATAAATACGGATATGCTAATGGCAGGGATCATCATATTTAAAGACATGTTCTATAGCCTTCCAAATAGTGTTCCTGTTCATGAATGCTTGATCATGGGCAAAAAAGCCCAATAAGATTAGAGCTCAGGGCTCAGCACGCAATCCCAGTATTTGGAGTGATACTGCTATTGACATCAGATACTAGTAATTTTAAAAGATGGTTTAAAATGTCTACATGAAATGTGAAATTCAAAGCAAGAGATATAGATTCACCTTAAGACAAGGAAATAGCTACGCCAGGTGAAAAAGCCTGGCTTTAATCCTCAAGAGATTAACAATTCATTAATATTTTGGTTAAGCATCTAAGCAAAAAGGAACCGTTGCAAGAGGAAAATTAGAACTACAATCCTAATTAAGTTGGAATCAGAACACCCTGGGAAGTGGAGGTTTTGAAATTTTCACCTGTATGAAATACAAATAGGTTTAGGGTATAAAATGAAACACATTATCCCAATCAACCCTACTTCTGATGCCTCAAATCATAGTTTTTGCATAGGAACTGGTCCCAGATTACAGTGTTATCCAGTTGACAGGCTTGCATCAGTGTAAGAAACGTTTTGGATTTGAATTTGATTTCTGCTTACAGGCTTGTTTCATTCCTATTCACCAAAACATTTTCACTGTCCAAATGCTGATGTTGTATAAGTTCTTTCACATTAATCTTACACTGCCTTGTGCTGAGGAGAATTTCTAGGTAACTGTGATAATTGACAATCACTAAAATATTCCATCCCCAGGATAAGACTCACAGAGTATCCAAAACATTGCAATGTAAATCTCTGTGGAGCTGCAGAGACTTATTTGGGGAGTGGATAACAAATCAAATGATACCATAATGCAGTATGTGAAGTACAGCAACCGAAAAAGGATGTTACCCAGATTACCTAGTAATTCCTGCTGTGCAAAGTACTTTGCATTTGTTGGGTTTTTTTCTTCCCCATTCAGTATTGCTCATAGTGTGACAATAATAAATGACTTCTCACAGTACTGCCTTTATATCATTTACATTCATTAGTGTTAAAGAGCAGGGGACAAGGAGCCTTGGGCAAGGGGGACAATCATTCTTACCAGCCAAGTGAAACAACAAAATATTCTACACATAAATATTTCTCCTCTTTCCTACCCTCTGGAAAGTCCATAAACATTTAAAAATCCCCAAGAGCTACGTTACAACACCTAGGAACTACTTTGCATGAAATGCTCCATATTTAAGTGATATGGGCAGGAGTGCCAGCTATTTAAAATGAGTTCACCAAGAGGAAGTTCACAAGGTCTTGCTTGCCACATCCACACTGCCATTAACAGCTACCCCAAGACGCCCATGGGCCTGACCCGGAATCATCTGAGTTCACCGAGGAGCCTTTTGGGAGTTGAGTTTGTGGTTAGAACGAGCCACGGAGGAGCTATTTGCATAGGAGCTATGGCCCTTCCCTACAAAAACCAAGTCAAGAGGAAAGGCACACACTGCAGCATGTCAGGCAGTTTTTTCTCAGCAGCAGCTGAAATTCTTAAGGAGCTGCAGGCAAAGAGGGAAAGCTCTCCGGGAGCCAACAGGGAATAGTAATCCCCATTGGCCCTGCCACCATCTGCTGACCTAGAAACCACTTGAAGGCTTATCACAAGATTATGACAACCTTTGCAATGGTCTAGAACCACTTGCTTCAAAGGAACTAGGGGTGGTGCAAAGAAACAATGGCTCTGTGGGGGCACCAGCATAAAAGTAGCTCCCCAGACAGAACCCTATAATGGTGCAACATACCCTGCTATTTCCAGCCAAACCTGCCCTCAAGCCAAAGCTGAGGGCTGACTGGCCTGAAGTCTCTGGCAACTCTCTCCAAAACAATCCCAGGAAAACTGTCATGTGAAATGAAAACCCAAAATAACATGCATTGCCGGAACATGTTGCAAAACCCTCATTGACTTAATGAACTACCTATAAGGAGCACACAGCAAGGCACAGAGTGGCACCAGCACAGACTTTCCACAGCTGATGCAAAAAAACAAACAAGGCAAGTTGAAATGTTTTCAGTTGGATTTGTATGACTTATTTTCTCTACACTGAGAATTAAGACAAAAAATAAATCCAAAACTAGATTAGAGACCACCACTGGATAAACAGAAAAATAGTGGAAGAGAGTCATGTCAATATTAAACAGTCTACAATTCCTCCACAAAGAAATGCCATCAAAGTCATGATAGAAGAAGATAATATTGAAGTGCAATAATAAAAACTGTTCACAAGATCATATGCATTACTATTACAAACAGTAATGAAATGTTTGGCTGGAAATCAGTTAGTCCTTTAACCTGTATTCTGACAATTCAGGATCAAATTAACACACACCATTTTCTGAGAAAACAGCCTTTCAGCAGGTATTCTCTTATTTTGCTTTTTGTTAAGGGGTTTTCCTACAGGCAAAAGGTACTCTGCAGCATCGCAGTTTGCCAGGTTCTGGTTCCCTAATATACACAGATAGAAATGATAAGTGGATGACATTCCGCTCACAGCACACAGGCTGAAACCTGTAACAGCTCAAGCACTAAAAGGAAATGTCAGATGTTTTCCCTGCCACATACTAAACTAGCTGAGCTGTGGGTTTGATCTCTTACAGCTACTGCAGTGTTTGTATCTCCTTAATTATTTTCTATTTTTATATGTTTGATCATTATATACTTTAATTGAAAATTTTAGGGAAAAGAAATTAAAACCAGTGAGACTTTACTTCCTGATAAGTATTGTGATGGCATTATTTCCCTCAGAGGCTCAGTTTTAAGCCCAGTGAGCCAGCCAGTTTTTTATGTCATTACATAATTGGCTGTCTCAAAAATCATAAAAGCATTTGAACAATTTCTAAATTATTTGCCTTCGCAAGCCATAACATGATGTGATGTCTCCTTTGCAATCATCTAATTTCACTTTGAAAAAAAGCAGGAATTTCTCCAGATTTTCTCTTCTGAGATGTACATTTTCTTGGCAGAATCTTCCCGGATTAAAACTCATTCCAACCTGAATGGTTTAATTCACAATATTTTTTAAAGTGCCTTCAATTCCTACTGGTAAATACAAATAATTACACCAAGTTATCCATTTGATTGATTTTCTCAAGGCCTTTTTAGGGAAAGGATCATGGGCAACAGTTTTTTATCTGGTCTCTGAGTCCATTTCACTCATCAGTAATCAGCTCATTTAATATAATTTTGTCCTTTCTATTTCTTAATTTCTTCCTTCTTTTTAATTGTAAGAGTATGTTGGAAGTGTAGTAGAGGAGCAAGCCATTATAAGAATATTGGAAAACACTCCCAGTTTACCTCTGGAAATGGGGATGACTAGAAAGGAGACTTGGGAGTTTGAGTAGCCTGCACTGGACACAACCTGCTCCAGGAACCTCTCCACACCAGTTCAAGCTATTACTATAATTTGTGCAGGCACAGTCTACTGTCCATCCCAAAGGGCTGCCATGGATCTGTGTCATGGAACATTTTTGTTGGTTTGACACCAGATGACTCCTCCAGCCTCCCAGCTGTGAAGAGCTAAAGCCAGTTTTAGTGAACTCAACATCTTAATATCAACAATTTAATCCATATATAGTCCTCAAAGAATATACTGTGCTGGCATCTTCCTCTGTAGGCACTGAGTGAAGGCTCACAAGAAGAAGTTATAGAGTGCAGCTGCCCTCTTCTCAAAGCACTGAATATTATTACTTAACAAGTAGTGTTTGATCATACTACAACCCCCAATTGAGTTAATTTAAAATTAATTTGCTGATCACAGTAAGTACAGCAGCATCACAGCAACCAACACAGCAACAAAAGCAGCATTTGAAAACCAGAGGACAAGTTGAGGACAGTCCACGCATCCATTTATTTGCATCAAAATAAATCTCCACTGAATGTTACTATACACATGGTGGGTGCATCCACCTTATGAGATTCTGCTGTTAATCATCAGAATCCCATTATGTACTGAAAATGTAAAAGCCCTAATGAAGTCTTACTGCACTGTACGCATGCACTTTCACAATTATTATTCACGTGAGTTTCACATATAGCAAATTTATTACAATATATAAGACCTTGATGAAAACTCATCCATAGCTAAGAGAGTGAAAAATGATGAAATGTTATACTTGTGTACTTCACATTGTAAAAGTATCCCCATACTTCTATTAAGCATTGCTGTAAGGACAGAAGTTTACAATGAATTGTCTGAGTTAATAAATCCATCTCTGCATAATCACTGGCAATCACATACCTTCATAGACTGCAACTGCCCACAGAACTTTATAACTCTGCATAGCCTCGCACATCAAAGTCTTCCAGGAAACAACTTAGCATCCCATCAGATAAATGTCTACATTAGAAGTACATGAGCTGCACTTAGGCAGTGTTAATTTTGTGCAGCTTCATTTTTTTCTTTTCTTTTGAGCGCTTGATAATATTCTGTGAATACAGTTAATTTATCATTATATATGGTTATATATGTGGACAACATATAACTATATATACTGCATATAGTATACTGCATATGCAGATAAATGTTTTAAGTGGCCTTAGTTTCAATCTTCTCTTCAGCAAATCCTATTACGGTTTGTTTTATGCAGTTTATGCCAAAGTGCTGCAAGTTTTTATTTCGTTTTTTCTCCTTTGGGAACTGATTGTATCTGAGGTATCATATACCCCTCCATAACAAAAGACTGAGTTTCGACTACATGACAAAGGAGCATTTGTATCACATCCTGTGTTCAGTTCTTGTATTTAAGCATTTCATACAAATGTATGTTATATCTGCAGGATCCGCGGACTTCTTGTAGTGACTAAAGGCATCTCACCTTATGAAATGATGAGTTCTCAGAAAACATTACAAAACCCTGCTGAGTAGAGCTTACTAGATGGATCAGCAGTTTTTTCACTGTTGCAAATTGATCTGGTAAATGCTTTTGTAGGAAAAAAAGTAAATCTCTTTCTTACAGAAATCATGCTTTACTTTCTGTAAGCTGAATGAGAAAAGGGACTAAGGAATAAAACTAAATAAACTTCAGTACCCTAAGAAGTGTTTTATGTAAAAAAGCATTAAGAGATAACAATTTTCTACTCAGTAGAACCCACTACAGTTTCCTTTATCCAGTTTAACTCCCCGTGCCGGAAAGCAATGGAAAATTACAAAGCATGATATTAGCTGCATAACAACAGGCCAACTTTCAGCTGCAGAACAAAAAGAGCGTGAGACTGGATGAAAAAATTTGCTAAAAGTTAAGCAGGAAGTAGTTAACAGAAAATTCCAGCATCTGCAATGAGGAACATAATATTTGCCAATCTCTGTATGGACAGAATTTTGTGGAGGTTTTCCACAGAAAGATAGCCTTTTGATTGTTTTGATATACAGTGCTTACTATAAGAGGCATAACAGAATCAATTACCCTAATATGAGTTACAGCCATTTTGTGAGAAGATAAAAAGCAGATAAAATGTCAACTGATGCTTCTTTCTGTAAAGGACTTACAAAATCTCATTACGTGTTTTTCAGAGCTAACTGTGATCAAATGTCTACATAAGAAATGCAGAACATATTGAGGCTGCCTGTGAAAAAAAACCCAAGGGCTCTGCTGAAAAAAGAATATCCCAGAGAACTGATCACAATAGCAGAGTTCACAGTTTAAGTTTTCGTAGCCAGCTGCCAATAAAGAAAACTTGGTTTTCTTCATTCAAGTAATAATGAAAAATGTTTTCCATTCTAATAAATACAGTTCAAATAGGAAGAAAATCTCACAGATGAGTGCATCCAAACAAGGTCTCTGAACAATTATTTTAACTAAAAAAAAAAATCCATAGAGCTGATCCAGAGCATGGCTGACAAACTAACTGTTTGTTTCTGGCCTTTTCCTTTAAAGTCACCATAAAAATTAATTAAAAGTCTTGCTGCCTAAAAAAAGTGGGACAGCTAGCAGCTAGGATGAAATTTTCAGAGTCAGCCTCTGCCTCTGCCTCAAACTATCATATGGGATAAAAATGCTGTGCTTCATACTCCATTTGTCTACACTCCTTGGAAAAAGTTCGCCCTAGAATGCTTTGAGCTGAGTTTAAGTCATTTGGGGCTTGTTTTTCAGGAACTAGTCAGGCAGGACTGAATTTGTGACTACCAAGTTTGCAAATGAGGAAAAGAACAATATTGTCTAACATACTTCATCTGAAAAACAAAACACAATTCTGGAAGCCATTCTGCTGAACCTTCATTCATTACCTTCATTTAATATAATGTGAATTCACATCTTGCCACCTCCCAAAATAAACAGTTCAACCTTGCTCTGGATAAGGTGGAGATTTCAAATTTTAGCTGTTATTAATAAGCAATTCTTGTGTTCTTTTTCTCTCTAGTTTTGTAACAAATTGATGTTTACCACTTACCAAGAAGTGATCAGATGCTCTGTACCCACATTATAATACAGGTAAATGACAAAAAATTTGCAAAGCAAAGAGGCCTACCTAAGAGAAACCTAGCTGTGATACAGAATGATGAAGTGAACAGATGTCCTCATTTCACATATCATGTCACTCATTAAACTTTATGTAAAGTCACTCTTTTCACCTTAGTTTCACTCCAGACTTTGAGTCTTAACTAAGTCAAGAATGTGAGAGGATTAAGACAACAACTTGGATACGTTAATAAAAACAGAAGCATGGAGTTACTTGAACAAGGTTTACTCTAAGCAGACATTAATGATAGAAATGACAGTCTTTCATATTGGAAGGCATTTCCACAAACCCCTACTGGCTTCCAAATAAAACACAAGCTGTAGATTTATGTGTTTCCTTCAGTAGCTGGAGTTCAAAAGGCAAGTGTCTTTGAAAGGGAGATGAAAAATGGGGCCCAAACTTGCTCAGGGCTTGCTTTAGTTTTTCATGCCCCCCTATTTCTTGTGCAAATTTTTTATTTTTTTTTTTCGGTGGGTGTGGAGTAATTCCAGGAGGGCAAAAAAGAAAACCAACAAACAACCCAAACTGATTTGTATAATAAGGTACACTCCCATTTTCCTAAGGAATGATCAATGCCCTGCCCATACTTATCCCATTTAGCTTACCTCCCACCTCAATCTCATGCTCTACGACTCCCTGAAACAGGTCTGTATAGCCAGCCAGAGCCGGTGCACAAGCATTTCTTGCCCAGAACCGTCCATGATATTTTTGTTCAGTGCAAGGCAATCCAGTTCCCAGATCTCACATACTCTATATTCATACGTATTTTTAACTGGAACAAATTTCTTTTGTGTTCCAGACAGTAACACCAAAATTGCAGTAGTGTAAGACTCCACGAATGAGGCACCTTTGAACTGTGATTTTCCCAGAAAAATACACAAACTTCCCTTGTTTCAAAACCAACTAATGGAGGTTGTTTTTTCTCCAGCAAAACTTAGGAGTACCATTGAAACTGGGACCCAAATGACTGAGGCAGCCCACGAGAACACAGAATAAAGAAAAGAGAACTGGCAGCTCAGTCACCTGGCCAGAAAAACAAGGGTGTGATTAAATAAAAGTTCAAAGCAACTGCAAAACCAAACACTTCTGCTAACACGCTTAAAGATACTGAATTCCTCCTAAGGTCCTCAGATTTTCAAGAACATTTTCAGAACAACCAGAGTTGTTATCATATCTTTATACCCACCAGCCTTGGAGTGTGTTTTTCTTTCAAATGCAACATACTAAAACTCTGTGATTGCAAACTTCAGATTGGGCACATTTTGCAATAAAATAGCAGAAAAGTACAGACTGAAGAAACAAAACTTATTCGCTTGCCAGGAAATTACTACACTATTTAACATTATGATGATATTCCCACAATCACAAAGGAAAACATTCAAAACCTATTAAAAAGGCTTAAGCAAAGAGCCCTACTGATTTGAATCCAGTTTAATCCACGGAACCAGCTGATACAAGGAGTGTCTTGTTTACTGTTCTTTCCACGTGACACACAGATACTATACAACCTATTGGCTTGGCATTTTTTTCTTTTTTTAGAAACCCACAAATGAAAACAATGGATAGGAAAATAATGTGGGGTTTTTTCATTCCATTTTATATAGTACCTACCAATATTTCACTCACGGGTTTGTGCATGTGTCACAAATACCAGGTTTTCTTTGGAGGAGAGATACATACTCGATATCTATTTGCTGTGACGGGTACACACACTGCAGGTTACACCTCGCGCTCATGGTGAACCTAAATCTGACAAAGCTCTGATGTGGACCTTTGTAACTACAAATAGAAATATGCCTTTATCATAGAATCATAGAACGGTTTGGGTTGAAAGGGACATTAAAGATCATCTAGTTTCAGAGACGTCTTCCACTAGACCAGGTTGCTCAAAGCCCCATCTAACCTGGCCTTAAACACTTCCAGGGATAGGGCATTCACAGCTTCCCTGGGCAACCTGTGCCAGTGCCTCACCACCCTCAGAGTAAAGATTTTTTTCCTTAGTATCTAATCTAAATCTACCCTCTTACATCTTAAAAGCCATTACCCCATGTCCTATCCCTACATGTCCTTGCAAAAAGTCCCTCTCCAGTTTTCTTGTCAGCCCAGAGACCTCTCTTCTTTGGGTTGAACAAGCCCAACTCTCAGTCAGCTGTCACAGGAGAGGTGCTCCAGCCCTCAGAGCATCTTTGTGGCCTCCTCTGTACTTACCTGAGCAGCTCCATGTCCCTCTTGTGTTGGGGGCTCCAGAGCTGGACAAAAGACTGCAGGGGGCTCTCATGAGAGAATAGTAGAGAGGGAGAAGGCCATCTCTCAACCTGCTAGTCATGCTCCTTTTTATGCAGTTCAGGACCCAGCTGGCTTTCTTGGCTGCAAATGCACACTGCCGGGTCACACTGAGCTTCTTGTCAACCAACACCCCCACTGCTCTCAGTCCAGTCCCCACTCAGCCTGTATTTGTGCTTATTTAATGCCATGCATCATCTACTCAATGTTGCATAAAAATACTGGCTGCTCACTAAAGTGGAGATGAAAAGCTCACTTAGCACCTCACTGGGGACTACAAGCAGTCTTTGCAGTCTCATGCTCTCACTCCAGAATATTCACATCACACAGCTCCATCAGAGCATTTGTCAGTCATCCATATCCTGGATATGACCAGACATCCACTATGCAGGTGAAACTCAGGAGAAGTTAAAATCATCCTGGCATCCAGACAGCCACTCATGCTTTACTTTGTCTCAACTCCAAAGCATACTGTGTCAACTCAACAGTTAGGAGAATAAGCAAGAAAATATAGCTTTTCTCCTGAAAATGCAATGTTCCCACGGATACTTAAAGATATGCAGCAAAATTCTTTCACTCATTAAGGACAACATTTTAACAGGTCTACAACTTAAAGGTAGATTATTTTGTTGTTTTCACCAAATATGATGCAAAGTAAGAATAAAGTCACATGCCCTCTAAGAACCTCAAGTTCTTAGACCATATAGAAAGACAGGACAGCTAGAAAACAACAGACAAACAAAAACACATTAAAAAGTCTTAACATTTGTTTATTAGAACAATTTGATGAGGTAATTTATGAATATGAAGTAGCAATACTATAAACACCTTGTGTTTATTCTTTTTTTCCCCCAGCAAATCATAAATCCTACTTCATCTTGCCTGTCAGTTTAGCGCACTTCTCTAGACATATTCAGCTGCCAGCTCACATTGAGCTGTCATTCCCATGCATGTGATGGCAAAGTGTGATTTTTTTTATTGTTTTCTATGTGTGCAAAGTCATCTGTTAGTACAAGTATTTGTTCAATTCAATTTCTGATAGCTACACCTTGAAATTCTGGGGTTTTTTCCTGTCTATTATTTAACAGTTTCTAATGACAGCTTAACCTTGTGAAGTTCAGTTACAAAGCAGAGCTTTATGTGGCTTGGACTGTAAATTATTAAATTAATAGAGCTTATTCTCAGATAAGTTATAATCTAAATAGTAAAAAGTGCAAAAATGAGCTGCATATCATCATTTATCATGTCATAGAATAAGAAACAAACATCCAGCAAAAGATGGCAGTAATAATCAGTGAATCCTGCTTCTTTAAAAGTTGCCAGACAGGTCATGTTGGGTTCTACCTACTACTGGGGGGAAAAAACCCAATCTGCACTAGCTTGTATTTCACTATGTATAGAAGTGTAATTTCCATGTGCAGTTATTACAAAATGTCCCAGAACAGCAAAGCTGAATTTCACTTTTGGGGGTGCAAATATTTCTGAGGAGAAGTGAGGAATTTACTAATTTTTCCCATTGAAGCATAGCTACATGATAATATTAATGAAAATAAATTGGAGGGAGGGGTTAATGTAATGTATTGGCTGGAAACATTTTCTTTCTTAGAAATATGTGCTTAAAGGTTGCAGATGCCTTGCAAGAGGACCCATGATAGGCTTTACAAAGCTCTCATCTCCCTTCCACAGAAATGCCATCTCTGAAAAATCTTTATTATGAAAACAACAGCATTTGCCTTGTATTTACAGGAGTCAGTGCAAAAATGCAGTAGCACCAGGGCTATGGGACAACATTTCCTGGCTGCTGCTCCACCTCCCCTTTTTTTAGTGGCATTACTGAAGCATGTTGACCCTTATGGGTTGCTCTATCTTCTGCCAATACTGTCCTGAAACTTCACCTTAGGGAAGCAATAACCTAATCTCAGCAAAGAGGTGTGAATTCAATATATTCTACACATAACCTCTGTATGCAGTTAAACCTAAAATAGAAACTGGAACAAAGAGCTTTCAGAGAATCACCTCCTCCAGAAATTTCAGGCAATATAAAATTTGCTACTCTTGTTCAACAGGCTGCTTTCATTTGGACCAAAGAGTACTTAAAATAACTATTGCAGAAGTAAAAATAATACTGGCTGTTGGTAGGATTTTTTTGTTGTTTGTGGCTTTTTTGTTTGGTTTTTGGTTTTTTTTGGGGGGAAGGGGATTTGTTTTGGGTTTTTTTTTTTCAAAGATGGTTTACATGCAAAAAACAAACCAAACCAAACCAAAAAAAGGCATTTGTTGGTTGATGCATAAAATCTCCACCTAGTGGTGAAATCTGCCACAGCAAACTTTTATTTTTAAGAGAAATTCCCATTCCTACATATAACCAGTTCTTTACTATAGACAATCCCAAAACAACAAGGGGGGAAGGGCAGCTTTCAATAAAAAAACAGCACTATCATATTTCCCCCGTTTTCCATCACCTTGGAATGCTAAAGAATCTTCCCAGTTATACTGCAGCTATCAGGTGCACAACTGATGCTCCCAGCCAAAAACAGACTTGCACAGAAGTCCTGTTGCACCATATGTAGGGTGGGGTGGAAGGTGAAGTGTGCTTTTTTTCAGCTGCAAAAATTGCCACTTCTTTACATCTGCCAAGGCTGCAGTTTTGCTCTGTTGCTCAGTTTGCACATTGGTTATTTATAATAATTGAAAACTTTAAGCAATAGCACTTACCTATACCCTCAGGGTACTCCAAATCATAACATAATTAGCACTGTAGTATCATGTTAGGGGCAATTCTCTAGCTGCACATAATTAGCTCATTTTTCCCCTTAACATTGCTGGTTCTACACCCTAGAAATATTTGCTGGATTTACATTTTCCTGTGCATCTTATCAAAATGTAGTATCTCACTTATCTAGTATTTTCAGTAAAGATTTATTATCTAACAGCATCAATAAAAACCTTGTAAGACAGAATAAAAGCATTGTAAAATGGACATTTAAAATCTACAGAGCAAAACCCTTGACCTACAACATTGTGCTTACTACGCAACCCTTTCTATACTCTGTTCCACTGGACATTACCAGCCCTATGTGTTAGTCAATTTGGCTCATGACCCCTCATAGTGAATAAACAAAACATTCCCCTTTCACACTTGATAAGTCTGAGTAACAGGAACAAGACTTACAGGTAGCTGCAACCTGCAGTGACTTATGGTTTACACAGGAACAGGCTGCCGACAGCTATCCTCTGTTTCAAGTGTATGACCAAAGCCAGTAGTTTTCTTATGCGTATGCATATAAATATATAAATGTATAATATATGCCTTTTCCTATGCCAGAAGAATCGTGTGATTACAGACTTTCGTGCGCCATCCTCTAAAACATCCAGGATGACCTACTGCTGATGTATACAAATTATTCACTAACCACAACACAGTTCTTCTGGGCCAAAAATAAGATTTTGTTTAAACTGGACCAAATCCACTTTCTGTAAAGTCACCGATTTGCAATTTTAAACACCATCAGCTTCAAACCTCAAAAGATATGGTTACTGAAACAGCAGTGGATTTTTTTGTTGTTTAATGCTGACATTGAGGGCGAAAGTGCAAGCAATGGGAAGACTGCAGCAAGCCCCCAGCACCACGCTGTAGAGAATTACACAACTGCGTTTACAACCCACTTGTTTCATAAGACATTTTCCACGCACAATGAAGATTAAAAATAGTAGTAAGGCGTACTGATTAAAAAATAAATAACCTATGACGAAAAGGTAAAGCACCTTCAAATGGCAAAATCTGAAGGAAATGAGCAAAGATCTGTTTACAAAACGACTATACAGAGCAGTGGAGGGTATTTCAAAGCAAAAGTGCCAACAGAGAAGTCACTGGTGATTTCAAAATAAGATGCCTAATAACGGGATTTGGTATCATCATAAACATACCTGGAAATAAAATTAAATACACTCAGTTTTCCTTTCTAATCCCCCCTCCCCGTACGTCCATTCACAAGTCTTGCAGTGAGCCCCCTTCCAAGTATATGGGGGAAAAAAGTCCTCCAATCACTTGTTTAATGTACATATTAAAATTACCTCGTTAACAAGCTAACCCCCACGCTCCCCAAAGTGCTCAATGCTATGTCGTACTGGGGGAGAACCCGGAGGTCAGCAGGATACTAATGGCACCGTGCATTTTGCCCATCAGATTTCTCCTGCAGGGTGACAGTTTTCACGGCACTTTTTCAGTCAGAAAAGCGCGTTTTCTCCCGGAGAAACGGGGCAACAGCGGGCAGGAGCGAGAACGGGCATTAAGAAACACCCCTCTGAAAAGGGGTAGTTTAGGGGGGAGAAGGGAATAGGGGATGGGACTTCAGCATCTCCCCAGACACCACGCACCCGTGTCGTTCGGCACAACGCGGGCCGTCAAGAAGATCCCTCAGCCCCGCGGCGCCCGTGGGTGGCTCCCGCCGCCCTGCCCTGAGGAGACGCAGGCGGCGGCGATGAGGACACGACAAGCCCGGTCGCTGAGGAGACGCCTCCGCGAAAGCGCCTCCCCCTCTTCCTCTTCCCCAAAGCCACCCGGGACTCAAAAGGGGCGGGGGTCCCCGACAGGGTCCTCCCCACCCCCCGGGGTTCCCCTCAGCCCCCCGCGGCTCCCGGCGGGGAGACCGCCGCCCGCCGCGGCGCAAGCTTGGCCGAGGTAAGACGACGGGGCCGCCACATGCCCGCCGCCACCTCAGCGCCCCCCGCCGCAGCGTGACGGCACCCCGGGGGCGGGGCCCACGGCAGGTGGCAGCGGGCGGTGGCGGCGGCGGCGGCGGCGAGGCGGGCCGGCGCGCAGCGGCGCGAAATCCCCCATTTCGTGATAGTTTCCGGCGGGCGGGCGGAGAGCGGGTGACTCACTGGCGTCGCCCGGCATAAATAGACGGACGCCTACCTGGGAGCGGCATTGGGTTCTCAGCGCCGAGCACCCGCAGAGCTTGAGATACACCAAGAGTCCCCGCCACAGCCCCGTCGGGAGATGATCCTGCCCTGCGCCCTGGTGGCTGTCCTCCTAGCTGCCAGCCACGCAGGTGAGTCCCCTCCCTCCCCTCACGGGGGCAGGAGCGGGTCCGGCCGCGGATGAATCTTGATCTACACCGTCGACGAGCATTTCTTTTCGGCTATGAATGAATTAATATCTATAGGGTTTTTCTGATGTTCTGTATTCTCTTGTGATTTCTCCTATGCTTGCTATACGGTAGAAAGTATGGTAGGCCTCTTGCTAGATAATCCAACTCTTCCGAGGATATTTATTGTTGTCAGGAAACAAACTCCTATGCTTTTGCTAATAACCATTACCTGTAGCAGCTTAAGGGCTAGTGTGAATTGTTGTGCGGTCTCTGTCTTCCCAATAAGCATTGAACTTCAGGGTGTTGCCTACCTAAGTTTGATAAGTTATCTTAGTGACATGAGAATACCGGTATAGCTATATAAAATGCTAATCAGAGCATTTGGTTTCATTGTAGCCAGCCCTTGCTGCTCAAACCCCTGTCAGAACAGAGGAGTATGCATGACAACAGGATTTGATCAGTATGAATGTGACTGTACAAGGACAGGGTATTATGGGGAAAACTGTACAACACGTAAGTATCCTGAATCTCTCTTCATAGAATTGAAATTTGATAATTAAATTCCAGTATTACAGGTTATCCTCAACAGCTAATTTACAATAATCTTTTCATGAATGCTCACAGCCGAATTCTTCACGTGGCTGAGGCTGACATTGAAACCTTCACCAAATACTGTCCACTACATCCTCACCCACTTCAAAGGAGCCTGGAATATCATCAACAACATACCTTTCTTACGGGATGCTATTATGAGATATGTATTAACATGTAAGTGTGAGTTCTCTCTTCTAGCCCTCTTAACTGACAGAAGTCATTCCTAGAACTCCAGGATGATTGACTAGTCTGCATGTGAAGTTAGCAACCTAAATTGCACTAAAGTAAAAACATTCTAACTCAACTTGAGATTTCTGTATGATGCAGACTTGTATGAAACATGCTTTAAATTAAAATGGAGATGCATTTTGCTCTTTTGCACTAAATTACTCATGCTAATAGCTGGATTCAGTTGATAATCAGACTCAATACTGTTATTCAGCAACTGTAATCCCATTTAACATCAGTAGCTGATATGTGTGGAATTTGTCAGTGAATGCAACTTCTTCCAGAATACATGGAAAAGATACGGCCTTGTGACTTTTTGAGACTAAAATGTACAGCTTCAGGAAAAAAAAAAAAACAAAAAAAACACAAAAACCAAAAACAACCAACCAATTTTTTAATTTTCTTTTTCAGCAAGATCACACCTGATCGACAGCCCACCAACTTACAATAGTGATTATAATTACAAAAACTGGGAAGTTTATTCCAACCTTTCCTATTACACAAGAAGCCTTCCACCAGTAGGACTTGACTGTCCAACACCTATGGGTGTGAAAGGTAAGGAATAAACCAAATGCATAATGTTCACTTCTAAGAATTTCTATTTATCTTATCTTGGAAAATACCATGAGATCTGCTTGTCTATACCCTTTTTTCAGTGTAGGTTACTGTAAGAATAGCCATTGGTTTGGATACACTGTGTAAAGATGTAAAAGATAATTATGCTGGCTCTCACTGAGTTACATGTTAAAAATGGGGAATTTAGAAGTTTCAAACAAAATCAAGAAAGTAATCATAGAAAAGCAGATAATTCCCCTTATTTTGATGCTGCTATCCCTCAATAATATATTGAAAGTTTTAAGCCTTTTTGTTAGGAACAAAATTAAGTATTGCATAAACATAGTTGTCTGGAATATTTCACTATTTCTTGCAGGTAAGAAAGAGCTCCCAGATTCAAAGCTGATTGTGGAAAAGTTTTTGCTAAGGAAAAAATTTATTCCTGACCCACAAGGCACAAATGTGATGTTCACATTCTTTGCCCAACACTTCACTCATCAGTTCTTCAAGACAGACCACAAGAAAGGACCTGGCTTCACCAAAGCTCTCGGCCATGGGGTATGATCATAGCTCTGTAACTTGAACACAGCACTTAGCGTTATAGCTGCTCAGTAGCAGTAAAGGTCTATCTTGCAGGTTGTCAGGGTACACAAACACCAGTGCACATACTGTGCAGCACTGTTTGCTGGAATCTAATGGCTTTATCCCCTCTGTAACTTCTGCTTAGGCAAAATTTCAGCACTTGGTAGCATCTCTTCCTGGGTCAAAGCCACTTAGGGAAAGCACATGGTTCTGGTTAAAATATCTGCATATTGATCTTTGACTTTTTTATTATTCCTTAGAGTCTGCTATCACCTTAATCATGTTAGATCTAGTGAGTATCTAGAACTTCTTGGTTGCAAACAGCTGTACCCAGCACTGTAAAGTATTTTGTCTACCGCTAATCAAAGAGACTTAGTTTAAAAAGAACTTCAAAAGCAGACTTGGTTTAGGATCTTTATCTATAAAACAGGCAGCCTTTGGACAAAGAGTTCTTCAATATAAGCACTATGTATGTCTAAAACAAAGCAATAAAATATGTGTGTATATAAAGACCTTTCTGCATAATAGAAAGCTGTTGACACTTTAAACAAAGTCCTTTTTAAATTGCCAGTCAATTTAAAAACTTGCTGTTAAGCAGAGATAGCTGTAGTTGCCAGGAAATAATTTGGCTTCATCTTAAATATCAGTGCATGATACTTATAAGGTAATAATAATATAATTAAAGGGTAAACATCTAAGGGATGAACTCCTGTTGGCTTCCATAGAAGTGGGACATATCCTAAAATAGCAAAAAATGTGGGCTGACTTCATGTTGCGAATGGTTTTTCTTTATAGGTTGACTTAAACCATATTTATGGAGAGAGTCTGGAGAGGCAACTTAAACTGAGACTTCTGAAGGACGGAAAGCTAAAATACCAGGTATGTCTTGTTTCAGAATCCCTTGCCTTCTTATTGCATGACACGTACTTCTTAAAAAATGTGCTCTGTGCATGATGTAGTTGATCTAAAGTGTAAGCCTAAAGCTGGTAGTAACAGTCAACACAAGTTAACTCATAGCACCATGGCTTACAAGTCTCTTGTTCTTTCTCCCTTCCCCTGGCAGATGATTGATGGAGAAATGTATCCACCAACAGTGAAGGACACTCAGGCAGAGATGATCTACCCTCCTCACATACCAGAACACCTGCGGTTTTCTGTTGGGCAGGAGGTGTTTGGTTTGGTCCCAGGCTTGATGATGTACGCTACAATATGGCTGAGGGAACACAACCGGGTCTGTGACATCCTGAAACAGGAGCACCCAGAGTGGGATGATGAGCAGCTGTTCCAAACTACTAGACTCATATTGATAGGTGAGTGTCACTTCTAATACATGCAACTCTAACCTTCTCTTGAGCATGACAGTTCTACCTGTTATTTACTGCAGATGCAGTAGGTGTAGTAAGAGAGAAAGCTATTACTTAAATTGGCACATGAGGGCATACATCTGAGCCTGCCTGACCTGTCGCTGGGATTGTATTGAGATACAGTTTCCTCCTGTATAGCTATATTAAAGAGAGAACTGAATAAAACTGAGCTAAGTGATACTTAATTCCCTTATCAAATTGAAAGAGAACTGAAAGCTGTGAAAAAACAGGAAGCTAAGGCTCATTTCTCAGAGAAAGCATGTAAGGCTAGGTGACCTCAGACTCCTGGATCTTGTGGGGGTTTTTTGTGCTGGTTTGGGGTTTTTTTTTATTTGGTTTGGTTTTTTATGGGGTTTTTTTTGGTAGGGTTTTTTGTTTTGTTTTGTTTTTTATTTCATCTGGGGTTAGGTCAGTTCAGGTATGCTTTAAAAGAACAGCTGTGTTTGTTTAATGTTCAGGAAGTTATGTAAAATGTAATTCTACATATTTGTCTGTCTGTTCAGTGGTATTTAGCCTTCTGCACATTGTGATGTACACTAAGCTTGAAAAGACCTTGCCCAAACTGACTGAAACAGTAAACTAAGACAATGCTATTAAGCAGCTCAGAAGCTGAAAGTTGCTTTCAGATACCAACTTTCTTCATTATCCCCTACATCCACCCTAGAGAGTATTGTATAACTGAACACAATGTAGATACTGATGTGTGCTATTCTGTGGAACATACACGGAAGTGTGTCTAGGGTGGAGGAAGCAGCCTTTAGAAAATGCTTCTCTACCACAGCAAAAAAATTTTGGAATCTTAAAGTACTGCTTCACCCCTTAATCATGTTATCTCTTCTAGAAGAGATAACAATGTTGAAGAGTGTGTTACCCTGATCATTATAGGTCTGGGGGTTTTTTTAAGAACAGTTCAGAAATGGTATTTTCTCTGAGCAGGGGAATCACCTAAATTTTGCTAGGGAATTGGTACCAATGTTCTCCTCTGTTTCATTGACCAACAGGAGAAACAATCAAGATTGTTATTGAGGACTATGTACAACACTTGAGTGGCTACCACTTCAAACTCAAGTTTGATCCTGAGCTGCTGTTCAACCAGCGATTTCAATACCAGAACCGAATTGCAGCCGAATTCAATACTCTCTACCACTGGCACCCACTTCTGCCTGACACTTTCCAAATACATGACCAGGAGTATTCTTTCCAGCAGTTCCTCTACAACAACTCCATAATGCTGGAACATGGCCTTTCCCATATGGTGAAATCTTTCTCCAAGCAAAGTGCTGGCAGGGTAGGTACTCTCTCAAGTTGCTAGTGAAGCAACAGAGATGTAAACTAGGGGTGGGACAAGGGCGTAAGATAAAGCTATCAAAAGCTAATAAAATACTAGCACAACTTCATCATTACTCTTACCAGGAGATCTTACTACTTTTCATCTTTATTAAATAGGTTGCTGGTGGGAAAAACGTTCCTGCTGCAGTACAGAAAGTAGCAAAGGCTTCAATTGACCAAAGCAGACAAATGAGATATCAGTCCTTGAATGAATACAGGAAACGCTTCATGTTGAAACCATTTAAATCATTTGAAGAACTTACAGGTAACTGTGTTCGTCCTTTCTAACAAACAAGGGCCCTTTTCTTAAAATGGCTAACAGAGTCCTGCAGTGTTGTTAGTGGCTTGAACAGGACAGTCTTGCAATGAAAATAGGATTTTTCCACTTATGGTTTTTACTAATCAATTACAGGAGAAAAAGAAATGGCAGCTGAATTGGAAGAGCTTTATGGAGACATTGATGCTATGGAGCTGTACCCAGGCCTTCTTGTAGAAAAACCACGACCAGGTGCCATCTTTGGTGAAACAATGGTGGAGATTGGAGCACCATTTTCTCTGAAAGGGCTCATGGGAAATGCTATCTGCTCCCCTGAATACTGGAAGCCTAGCACCTTTGGTGGAAAAGTTGGATTTGAAATAATCAATACTGCATCCTTACAGAAGCTCATCTGCAACAATGTGAAGGGCTGTCCTTTCACAGCTTTCCACATCTTAAATCCTGAACCCACAGAGGCAACTATTAATGTTAGTACCTCAAAAACAGCAATGGAAGACATCAATCCCACACTACTACTGAAAGAACGATCTGCTGAGTTGTAAAAATCCATCTATTTATTTATTTAACTATATAATTTATTCTATTTATGGCTTAAAGTGTTTAAAAAAAAAAAAAAGAGGGGGGAAACTTCCCCCCCAAAACTTGAGCATCTTCATTCTGGGGGTTGCCTTAGGTGCCTTACTCGGGTAAGGCTTCTACTTACAAAAGGGATTTTCTGTGTTTGAGCTCTACAGGGCTGAATCCCTTGTTTAAAATCTTCTGTAACAGAACTATGTACTCTAAAGTGGACAAAGGTTCCAACTTTTTTTTTATGTTGTTTTAATACTTGACAAAGAGTGTTTTCGTGGGGTTTCTGTCTCTTCACTTGATAGGTCACATAACACTACAAAATCAAGTTACTGCCTCAGCAACTTCTTAAACAGGCCATTGAACTAAAAGTACCAGAAAAAATTGCCTTAATGAAAACTGCCAGAAAAGATTATGAATTCAATATGAGCACTCAAAGATTAACAAAAATGTATATACTTGAGACTTACTCTTGTAAGGTCGGAAAATGCATTGCATTCATTGTTGATACTACCTCTCCCTCATTGCAAATAAGGCACTTTGTATAGTAACTTATGTTTGGTTTTATGTGTAAATCTACTTTCATGTGGCATTATACTTTTTTAATTTATTTAAAGAAAATGGAACTTCTTTTGGATACTACTTGTTCTTGAAGCATATGTCACAGACATATTATTTGTGTAAGATAATAATAGGTACTGAGCTTAGAAATAACTGACTGTCATGCTGCAATACAAGGCTGCTTGTATCTTGCTTCAGATGTTTTATCGTGCAAGCTTGGGGAGATCTTAAACTTAATCCAAATTTTTGGTATTCTTTTTGTAGCTGTAGTTCTCTGGTCTACTTGATAATATAATTTTAATCTTTCTTTGTCACTTTGACAAAGGGACAGTATGGCCTTAGATAAGGACGTGACTATAGTATAGGTTTTAGTACCCAAACCCCAGATTGTTGGAGAGCAGTGAAAACTGAGAAGCTGTGTGAACTCTCACAGCAGAGAAATGAATATAGAGTAGATCTAGCAAAACTTCAAGGCACCAAGACTTGAAGGTAGCTTATGTCTATGCACACAAGCTATATTTGTGACTTATAGTTCTATTTATTGGGGGGAAGAGGGATAATGTTTTGTTTATAACTTATAAACAGAGGCATTTTAAGTGACTTTAGCTTATTTAAAACTGGCTAGCTAGCACAGAATCTCCTAGACATATTTGTCCTGATCCAGCACTAAAATATGTAGTCCTGCCTGGGTACATAAGAAGTTGCACAGGTTCATGTACCAGCACTTCAAACTTTGCGTGTAAGGGTATTTTTTTTTTTTTTTTTTTTTTTTTTTTTATTTTGTTTATTTTTTTCTGATTTCTAGAGAAGAAATGTAGAAGATGATCCTCCCATAAAAGCAGCTTGGGAACTATAGATAAAAAGAAAGTCACTTCAGACTGGAATAGAGCAGCAACCTGCTGTTCTGTGTCTCTGCCCAAAATTTCTTGACTACTTCTGGAAAAGGACTTGAGTTTTTATATTTCATATGAATCTCTCAAACATTTCTAGAGGCTTGTGTGTTGTAATGGCTATGGCAGTAGTGTAGTTTGACTATGACTTCTGTTCCTGTTGATTTATTTAAAGAGGCCAATTACCTTTTACTGTGTAAGTTTGTAATTGTTAGTGTGAATAACTGAATCAAGATCTCCTATAGCAGTCAGTACGAGTGACTGATTTGAGATGGTCTTTGTTATGAATGCTTTGGGAGAAAGAAGGGCATTTGTTTTCCTTCTTCTATTTGAAGCATGAAGAAGGGAAAATCTTCAATAACCTTGTATTAAAAGGTGGTTAGTACTGTATTTGCTTATAAGTGAAAACTGCTTGGACACTTGATAAACATGTAATTATTATTCAGATCCATCTTTGGAACACACTTCAGAGTGCCCTTCTATTACTAACAAGGAAAAGTGTTTGGCTTAGAGTCAAAGGGAGGCGAGTCTGGACAGATCTAGTTATTTTAGGGCATGTAATAGCGGAATTCCTCAAACCATGTAATTTGAGTTAAGTTATAAGCTGCTTCAGAACAGAATCATGTTCACTGTGTTTTGTACTCTGCAGCCACATTTCAATAGTCACCTTTGACCCAACCTGCTGGGTTTGGCTGGGTTTGACTTGCTTATGATAAATATGTATGTTTGAGATTATTTATTTAAAAAGTCTGTGAATTGTTTTTCATTTTATTTTTGTAGGACAAGAATGTTTTTAAAATGCAATTGTTTATATAAATAAATTGAAAACATTTCCTGTATGGGCTTAGTGTGTGATTTCCTTCAGCAGTATTTAGTATGAAATAATTCTTTCATCTTATTTGCCACTCAAGATTAAATGGGGACTTCTAGGCAATTAAACAGCATTAAATTATCTTACATAAATTTCAAATCTAGATGTCTGTAACTTAATCCAAATATGTTGTCTAGGGTTTTTCCTTTTCACTGGTGACCAAAGGGGGGGATTTCACTATGACAGAGCTAGAGAAGCCAGATGCTATTCCCCGACAGTGAAGATGCCACCAATGGTGCCTCTTGAGGATGTAGGTGATTTAGAGGGAAAGTACAATACTGGAAATGCACAATAGCAAGTTGGTGTAACCAACCTCCCTTTACCACTCTAGGTGCTAAGACTTTCCTAAGCAAGAACAGGCCATAGACCTTTCTCTTCAAGCTTAGCATGCTCCATGAGGTGAAACCACTTCAGCATACAAGCAATCACTGGGCAAGGCCTTTGCACTTGAGTGTATTTTCAGCAGTGGTAGCTTGTCCCTGTATGCAGGCAGGAGATTCTGAAGCTGTGACATCTACTTCTTCACTGACTGCTTTCCCTTTACACAAGGGTCCTGCTTTGTTATCATCATCACAGGTACTGGCTAACTTTGCAGAGTCATGCAAGCTGGAAGGATGGTCAGTGGGGTGAAGAGGAGCAGTGGTGTGCTTAAAGGAAGAGGCAGGAATTGTATGAGTTGATGCAATATATTCCTCTTGTACAAGGAGCAGCTCCAAGGTCATCAGTTTCTTATGTTTTCATCTCTAATAAGGAATGAGGGGAAGCTATGAAGAAGACAACTGAGGGGATCATGCACCTTGTACTGTTTCAGTCAACTTCTACCATCTCCACCCAGACACTGAGCAAATGTCACTTCATGCACCCTTTTGTGCTCAGCTCCCACTATCATCCCACTGTTAACTGTCTCAAATACTCCCCCATCCCATTACTGGTGCCCTGTCCTCTCACAGCTTCTTCATAAGTGACCAACGCCATAGCCACAGTCCTTCAGAGCCACCTTCCTTGCAGCCACACAAAATGGTCTTTGGTCAAAGGCTCATCCCTGTGACACACAGCTCTATATACCCAACAGTACTTTATCCCTGGGAATATGTAGCTCCTTTCCATCTCCACCAGTGTACAGTTCCCTTATAGTACCCAGGCACCTAAATACTCCCAGAAGTTCCCCTCAGCTTAAAACTCAGTCTTCATCACTTCAGTGACCACCTTCAGCTCCAAAAAAGTGATGTTTTGAGGACCCTTCCAAGAGCATCATTCCAGTCTCTCACCTGGCTGGATGTGGAGGCTACGAGTGAACAGAGGCACATGCAGACCATGTATGAGGAATGTCACTTTTTTTTTTTTCTTTAATAGCCAGCCAACTCATTTACTTGACAAGTTAATTCATTTCTTACACGTTTCTTTTTTGAGGGGAAATGGAGCAAGGGAGTGAGCAAAAACAAGACAACTTCAGGAGAAGCATGGATTTGGCTGCTGCTGCCAGCATAGCTAGGCACTGCATGGGGAAGCGTGGCAGCAAGAAAGCAACAGTGAGGTCATCCACAGAGAAGGTGTTTCAGGTGACTGCTACCCTAATTAGGGAAGGGCCAGTCCAGATGGATCCAGCACACGATGGATGAGATAGCTTGATCACGGAGCAGCTCCTCCTTCCCTCTGAGCAGGGGCATGTCCTGATGATACAAAAGGCAAGAATGTTCCTCAGAGGAAACTTGCCCTATGAAATACTTGCTCTCCAGCCTCGGTTGAGGTAACTGTTTCACCCAAGGCAATGTGGTAAAGGAGGGGGGCTTAGCATTTAAGTCATATCCTTGTAAGGGAAGCCCACCACGGACTACAAGAGCTCTGTGCTTTGGGAGCAGGTAACTATACACCATCACCTTTACCAAGGGCTTTTGCCTTTCGTCATTGGCTTGCTTACCTGCTGTGTAAGAAGTCTTTATGGACGCTGAGTCGGAGCCCCACAGGCGTCTGACCAGGATTATTACTTCTGATATGCTCACCAGAGGTGCACTGACTGGAGCACTAATGCTCCCAAGACATCTGCTTCACCCAGATTTCAGGAGACATTTCTATTACAACTGGCTTCTGCTTCACAAGAGAGTACTCCTTCAGCTTTCAGCAGCAATCCAGAAAAGTTAACAGGTAGTTTTACCAAGGTGCAGAAAGGACAGGAAGGAGAGAGGGAAACCTGTGTAAAGGGGAATGGTTGTATCACTCATTCCTTGCCTGCTCACACCTACTGAAATAGGTGAACAGCTCTGGAAAAGCTTAATGCAAAGATGTGCTCTTTCCTTTGGAAGACCAGAAAGAAAAAGAATCTGCAAGTTGTAAGAATATATATACTCATATATACATGCTCATATAAATATATATATATGACAGAAAGGGGCAGGCTCTACCTATATACTCTAAATATGGAAAAGTTGGTGAATGGAGAGATCCTAAACTATTTGCTAAAAGGCATGAAAAGAGGCACACAAGGCAGAAATACAGCAGCATCACAAAGAGACATATAGGAAAAAATCTCATTGGAAAGAGCTGACTGCTCCTCTTCCTTTAATGTGGAGTTTTCGTTTGGAAATAACATTATACTAAGAGGCAACATGATTGGTTTCAAGTTGCACTTCTTTTCCTCTGATACTTATTTTTTAAAATTAGCATAAAATCTCCTGTGCCTCATGTTATTACTCTGTAACTCTAGACATTTTCACTGATATTGGCAAGAGAGTGATCACAACCAAAAAAACCCACCAACCACTACATGCCTCCTCTGCTGTTCAGGAATGAGACAAACAAGAACACAGATGTTAAGAAAGCAAAAATGAAAATGGTAGCACAAGAAATTCACAAATTTTCCTTACATGAATTTTCTTTAATGAAAATCCTGAGACCATACTGAAAATCACAGCATCCACTTACAGCCGTGCTAAAGCTTGGGAAACCAGAGAGTCACAGGTGGCCTGGGCAAGTTGGGAGCTGAGTGCCATCAGTAGAGAGAGGATATTAGAGCTTGTGAGATCTCAATAGTTTGCCATTGGGAGAGGGAAGAGTACAAAGCATTCAAGGTTTGACTCATGCCGGTTGCTTGTCCTCAGTTCTGAGCAAGTGGGTATTAGCCATCAGATAGAAATGAAAGCATGAAACCCCAAACCTGGAGAGGGAAGTCAAATAATATTCAAAGCATCTACTTTCAAACCAACCCCCTGCATACCATCTGAGTATCCAGCCCACCGCAAGGCATGTCTACAGAAAGTTGAAAATACATCGTATCTTCTAACAAGCTGTAATCTCCTTTTTTGTTGTTGCTAATTACTAGCTGCTACCAGAAGGGCACTGGGAAAATACAAATTATCACATAACTAGCAGCAGCCTTCTTGCGCGTCTGTCAGATCTTTATTTAATGCAGTAGGACAGTAGTAGTTCATGCTTCCGTCTCTAAGCCAGAAATACTTGCAAAAAGTAAAGGAGTATCCTGCGGGAAATGCATTCTTGCTCTGGACTTTAGTCTTTCACCGTAACCAGGTGTAGCTCATTACTTTAAGCTTACACAGTAGTGGATATAGGTGTGTGCAAGCATCCTTGTTCAAACCTGCCCTGCTGACAGGTAATTTTAACACCCATTCATTTTCCACAAAAGGACTGCATTTGTGGTAGACTTTGCTATGAGGGAGCATGAAACTTTTTAAGCACACACCCGCTGAAATGAGCAAAAATGTGAAATCAATGCCCATCACTGAGCATGGTGGAGCAGCCAGGTGGCAGTTGGAGAAGACATGTTCCGCAGACAATGTGTCATCTCATCTTGCTTTCCCCTACACCAAGAAGATCTACCCAAAGAAAATATTTTCATAAGCATTCATCAAAGAAACATTGTGCAACTCATACTGGCTTTAGCGTAATTCCATAATGTGTGGCTGCTAATAAGGGTATTTCTGAATTTATGCTGACCGGTCTTCAGAGAAGGGAGGTGAGACAAAGACCCTGAGACTTGGTGGAAGTTTACTTTGGTATAAAAGCCCAGCTTTGTGAGACTGCAAAATGATCAATTGTTCAGTATGATTTTAATCCCAGAAAAGCTTCAGTGAACCATGACAGAGCAATAAAACAAGGCTAAAAGCCACAACACTGACTCCAGCTAAGTTCTGCAGCACCTTCAAAACTTTATCCTGAGAACTGACACAACTCTATATCCTTTCAGTTGTGGCTTTCAAGCCCGTTGCCTAGACAATTTTTATTAATCCTGCATAACAAATAATGCAGAGTTGCTAAGTAGCAGTCATAAGTAATAATTAAAACAAAACTGTGTTGAGCTTGCTCAGCTGTGAAATACTAGTTGTTACATAAGGCTGGGATGTAACATAAGATGATCCAATCACATCTTAGGGAAGCTGTAAAAAAGGTATTATGTTGAATGAGGCAAGGGAGTAGAGGCCATTTCAAGTAAATCAGGGCTAAGGATTTTTGAGTCTAGAGAATTTCAGTGAAAGCAGAAAAAAAAAAGCATTTCTGAATTATAAATTGACTTAATTTTCTCAGTGTCAAACAAATTGGTAGAATTTCAGAAAAATTCAGGATGTATTTCCAGACCTGGGAAAATAAAACCAGATTTTTTTCACTGTTTGTTAAGTGAAATGTTTTGGTGTTTGTCCTTATAACTCTCTTAATGGTGAACAAAAGACATTCCAACCTGGCTGTGAAATGGAAGGTCCTTCTACAGATCAACCAAAATATGCTAGAGGGAAGGGATGCCATCCAAAGGGACCTTGGCAGGCTGGAGAATGGGCAGGTACAAAACTCATGAAGCTCAGCAAGACCAAGTGCAAGGTCCTGCACCTGGATCAGGGCAATCTCAATCTCCAGTACAGGCTGGACAGAGATTGGACTGAGGGTAGCCTTGAAGAGAATGACTTGGGTGTTGACTGATGAAAAGATCAACATGACCTGGAGTAGTGAGCTTACAGCCCCAAAAGCCAACAGTGTCTTGGACTGCATCAAAAGGAGCATGACCAGCAGTTAGAGAGAGGTGATTCTGCCCCTCTATTCTGCTTTCATGACACCCCACCTGGAGTACTGTGTCCAGCTCTGGGGCTCCCAACATAAGAAGAATATGGACCTGCTGGAGCAAGTCCATAAGAGGACCATGAAGATGATCAGAGCACTGGAGCACCTCTCCTGTGAAGGCAGGCTGAAAGAGTTGGGCTTGTTTAGCCTGGAGAAGAGAGGACTCTTTGGAGACCTTAGGGAAGCTGTCAGTAGGTAAAGGGTACTTACAAAGCTGGAGAAGTATGTTTGATAAACACAAGTAGTGATAGGACATGGGGCAATGGCTTTAAAGTGAAAAAGGGGAGATTTAGATTTATATTAGGAAGAAATCCTTTACACTGAAGATGGTGAGACACTGGCACAGGTTGCCCAGAGAAGTTGCAGATGTGACATCTCTGGAAGTGTTCAAGGCCAGGATGGCGCTTTTGAGCAACCTGGTCTTGTGGAAGGTGTCCCTGCCCATGGCAGGGGAGTGGAACTAGATGATCTTTAAGGTTCCTTCCAACTCTAACCATTCTACGATTCTGTGATACATAAAATCAACACAAAAGCAATCTCTCATTACTGTATAGTAAGTAAGCTTGAATGTTCTCAACAATTTCACTCTAAATCAGATATGGTGTCCCTGCCCATGGCAGGGGGGTTGGAACTAGATGATCTTAAGGTCCTTTCCAACCCTAACTATTCTATGATTCTGTGATTCTATGGTTTTCATTCAATTACAAAAGCTCTCCCACTCAGTAGGCAATGAAGGCTAAAATACTGTACTGAAGTTTCTGTGTATTCTTCCTCAACCTGAAGAAAGAAAAATATTGCTTGCCTCATTTGGGGGAAAATTTAAAAGGCATGTGAACACCCCCTGTGAAGACCAAGTTAGTCTCCCATAACAACTAAACAAACATCAGAACATCTGATGAGAGATGAGACTTTAAAAAACAACTTTGCTTTAGTGAGCCCGGGGTTTTGGTTTCTGCAATTCTTTAACACTTCTGAAAGCATCTCTGGAGATCTTCTGTTTGATATTGAAGACCAGGGCTCCCCCAGAGTGCTGGAAAATGCTCCATATCACTTGCCAAATGTGCAAGGCTTTTCAGTTAAAATATTTTAAATAAGATATAGAAAAAATAAGAAGCAAGCAATGGTTTTCCAATAAGCCAAGACCAGTAGTATTTCACAGAATAATTTTTAAAAGCAACAGCAAAAATAAAACCATTTCTCATATGTCAAGTATTTTCTCAATATTCTCATTTCTCACTTCTCAAGGTTTTGTGAATAGAGAATTAAAATCTCCAAGGTTCCCTGTTTTTTAAGAAGTTCATTTCCTTTTCAAAGTCATTTCCTCAGTCACTCTTGGTTGCAAGTATTTCTCATAACTCCCTTTAAACCTTCTATGCAAACAATTGAACATTTACCACCATATTTGCTTATTTGATAGCCAGGTCTAAAATGACTTCAGCTATTACACCAAATTTGACATTGGTGAAGTTGCACACAATTTGAAGAATGTTGTTCTGCTGCAAACATAATTGCAAAGTTTATGCCCTTTCCTAGAAACAAGGGGAAGCTATTTTAGTGGTACTTTACACACTCCATCTTCAGTGGGATGCAGTGGAATAGCAGGAACAAAGCAATTTTCATATATATAATTTGTTAGAGAACTAAAAAATCTGCAGGTATCATTCAACATGAAAGAGCACTTTGGGATGCTCAGTATTATGAAGCAATTTGAAAAAATTCTTCTGTGACTGCATATCAGATTTAGAACCAAGTTCTGAAAACCTTATGCTTATCTGCATTTCCTGACTGCAAAAATAGACAAGGAAGCTCACTAGAAAGGGTTCCCATGAGATTTCTGTCAGTTCTGCTTTCAGTCATAGTGAGATACTACAAGACCAGCCTCTATACAGATTTTTTTTTTTACCTTCACTTATGTGCCAGGAACCAGGGATAGACTGAGAATCTATTTGCTTCAGCACTCTCATAATGATTGGTCTGAGAAAAAAATTTGTTTGGCAGAAGGATGTACTACTCCCCACCACATTAAATCTGCTTGCTCATTCTCAATAACCATAACATTTACTGGGGGAACTGGAAGTCAGAAAAAGATGTAAATTTTCTTGAGTGACTAATAAGATTTTTATTTATTTGCCTCTAGTTCCATTTTCACAGGAAGATACTTCCTTTAGACAATGTTACATTACTTATGATTCAACACATTAATGGGTAGGCAACATGAAAGATTATGAATAAGATTTCTTATTATTAAAAGGCCATAAATGCACCCACTTGAATAAAGCTTTGACAGAGCAATCCGTCATCAGATTTTAGGCTAGTCTGGATTTGTGTGACTTGCACAAAGCCAGCCCCACCTTCCACTTCAGAACCACGCTCAGTTCTCCTCAAATTGGTCAAGTTCTTCTTACTCCACTATTGACATTTAATATAAAAGAATTTAATGACTGCACACTTTCAGTTCCTTAACAAAATCCCTTTCTTGTTTCCCTACTGAACTCCCTGTTTCTCATTACCTTTAGGGCACAGACTCTAAGATGGTTAAGAAATAAAGTGCATTTACCATAGAATGAGTTACATAAAACTCAACTTTTCTGAACATTTTGCATTTTAGCTTATTTTTATTCAGCTGATTTTTATTTTTCTAAATCCTGTTATTTATCTGGTTTTTTACTATTCTGAAAGCCTGTTATTTTCTGACTTTAGCTGCAGTTCATAACTCTTCCAGTTTTTGTTTTCTACTAGAAGAAGATAATCCATAGAAATTTGACAACCTGATAAGGACTGAACCCAAGTTTGAACATAGTTCTTTGTTCAGCAATACAAAGTTCTTTGTTCCTGCTGATACAAGCTTAGTGCTTGATGTAATCAATATGAAAATTTGGATTTGCAGCCTACTTTTTTTCCAGATAAAGCTGGTATAATCTAAATTGGTCTAATTTATGGCTGAATCACATTTATTATCAGAAGGAGAGGGTGATCAACTGGAGTCTTCTGCAGGGATTTGGGCTTTGGGCTTGCTACCTTGATCTGCAAATCTCACAGCACAGTACAGGAGACCTTGGTATCAGTTGGGCAGAGTGATCAGGGTGGGTTTCCTACAATAGTAGTGAAGTAGACTTTTGTTTGAAGGTGTCATGTAGCACCTTCTTTGCATATGGCATATTCTTGTTATTTAGAAGGTATGCATTTTGCATTGCCTGAAAGAAAACTTTTTCTCATCATTACAGGTACCTTCACTTCTACTATAAAAATACTGCTGTGCCTTAAAGGTAGTTCCTGTCTGCAGACCTATTTATAAGAAGGAATATGATGACCATTCATAACTGCAAGGAGAAGCAAATCAACCACAAATAAGAAACTTCCAGGTTTAAACTAGAACTACAAAAATGACCTTTGTGAAAGCTGCCCATTCATCCAGAGATCCTCAACAGATGTTAAAGATAAAATGTGTACACGTATACATGCATGTGTATACATGCCTGCATCCTAAAGAGATACTATGCCACAGGCAGGAGGGTGCATTCATATTTGGGGAATGCACCAACACAAGGACAAGAGGAAAACAGTCTTATTTTTATACTGTATTTAGGGCTATTTACTGTCCTGGCAAAACAAAAATCAGTTGCAAAACCAATTTTCACTGTTTTGCATTTATTGCTTTTCAGTAAAAATTGGTGTGCATCTTTGAATGTAATTGAAGAAGTTAAAATAAGCATCTTCCAGTTTTATTCTTCATAACTTAAAATACTTCAGAGCAGCATATAGTAAGACTTCTTTTAACCTTCTTGTTTAAGTGTTTACACAAGAATATATTATAAGAAAAAGAACAACTTGAATTTAGGATAGAGTGTAACATAGGAATGTTGTAATGAATAAAAATAAAGTTAATGTTTAAAAGAAATATAAACCTATTAAGATAAAGAAATGCATATTGAGCAATAAATAGCTTTAACCCTACTTCACAATGATATGCACACAAAGTCAAAACAGGTGAAATGAAACCAATTTTTAAATAAATATATTGATGATGACAGAGGGCCACAATAGGAAAAATCTATGAAAAGGCAGTGCTAAGGTTCCCTTGGTTGAATTCAACATTTTGATAGACAATGTGATAGTTCATTCTCAATTTTTACTTTTTTTTAACATATTTAAAATCTATTTATAAAGTCCTTATATTGCTAGCCAATTTTTAACCCTCCCATGAACAAAGCTCTTAAAAAAAAAGCAATGTTTGCAGACACAAATAATAAAGTAGCTTTTTCAGACATTATGGGCCATGACCAGTTCTGCAGAAACTTGCTTGTAACCTTTTTCAAGCTGGGCCCTGGACTTTTCCTGATCTCATACAAGAACATCTTTAATGGGAAGTTCATTTTGCTTTAAACATATTGAGTGGACCCATGATGACTAAAGAGTGGATGTGAGGTGCCACACTCATTCAGAGCTGGAACGCACTTTTTTTCACCTCCAAAGAAAACATGAGGTTGTTTTCACTTCTTTTGTATTCGGGGAAGCCACAAAGTGTCTCCACTTGAGCCCAGTGGAAATTTTTGGACAAATCTGTCTTTTGTCAGAATGTAGCATTTTTGTGGAAACAAGCCAAGTTCAACTGAACAGTCTTTGGGAAATATTTCTCAGGTCTAGCAAGGAATTTCTTGGTCAAAACACAGATGAGACCTTCCCCCTCCCCTTCCTCTGATAGATTGTGCACAGGCTTACACTCTTGTGGAGGCTCTCGGGCAAGTGCTTGGGGTACGCTTTTGAAATGCTTAATCCTCCAGGTAAGTACATTAGCTACCAATAAATTTACTGCTGTAGTATCACTCTTTCCCCACCGATTCCTTTCTTGCTGTTTCATTTTTAAAAACCACAACTTTAAGTTTCCATTTCTCTTTCACCATAAAATGGGAGAATTTTTGTAAGATGACAAATCTTTACTTGCCTATCACTAGTCCATGCAAGTGTTTTCTCACTTCATAATCAGCCTTGTACTTAACAGAAACTAATTTGTCTGCAGAAGCAGCTTTCTTGTAAAAGACAAATGCAGAGTTCAGCATGAACACCAGTTTGGGATTGGAAAGTTAATGAGACTCTACAATTACAGAAAAGGTGCAAGGATCAACCAGTTGTCTCTTACTGAAACACCCTGGAGAGCCACTGATTGCTGATGAACTTCTCACAATCTCTCCATCCCCTAAGCTCCAGAAGATAGAAAGAAAGTAGCCAAATCTTGCCTTTATTCTTCTGGTTACCAGACTTGCCTCTACCATGCCAGTATTTACACCTGGAGCCTTTCCTTCCTAAAGGGAACTACCCCATTTTGTAAGTCTTAAAGACCCACCTGCTGTATCCTGGCTTTCCCCTCCCTTTCCTTTCCCTTTCCTTTTCCACCCTCTTCATGACCTGCTAGAGGGTGAGAGGCAGCAAAGAATTTCACAAGTTGCCAAAGCCAGCTCACCCACCTCCCATGGGGAAACCATTCTTTTGAGCAGGATAGTCTGTAATGTAGTTACTGGGGTCAGTTGACTAAGGTAGCATTGTCTGGACAGGACAGTGTAGTCCCAGATCTATTATACTCTAAAAGGAAGCACCCCAGCCAAAATGTGATTGCACCACTTGAATGGTGTTTCTTAAATTATCACAGGAAAAAATAAGTTTAAAAGGATATATAAAAGTTTTTTGGGGGGTGGATGCCTAAGGAAAGGCTACAGATATTTTATAATGCCCTCAAGTGAACTAGGACAAGTAAAAGTTTTTAAAATTCACCCTGTATGCAAAATAGAGTCATTGTCAGGAACAAAAAGTCATGCTGGCAGCGCAGCAAAAGTGCCTGCAGGAAGCAAAACAAATATATTTAAATTGGCTAGGGAAAATAAAACTATTTGTTTATTCTAGATTATTATGCTAGACTTTCTTACGTAGGCTTGCAAAGATACAGTAATCAGCCAGTGAAGCATTTATACCAAATCTATTTTAGTCATATATGGCCTATCTGATGCACTTCAGGGCACACAGGTGCAGGTCTCAAGGAGTGCAGACTTTGACATGCCATCACATCTCCCTCCTCCCCTTCATTCCCAGAGGCTGGTGAAAAACAGAGTGCTGAAGTGCCAGGGGGTCAGGCTGATCAGGAACTCAAACCAAACAAAGTTCAGTCACAGAGTGGTCTGCGCAAAGGAAACCAGACATCCTTTTGTTCAACAGAAAGCAGAGAGTCAGGCTTCCTGCGTGCTTGGAAATGATCTCAGTTATGAGAAACTTCAAAATATAAACAAAAAAAAACCCCTTTATGTGATGCCATGACCTTTGGGGCTACCAGCATGGAGTGACAGCAATGCTGTGGTGTTACAACACAGGTGAAAGGGTTACCCCAGTATATCCAAAGTATAAGGAAATTCCTGACATCTTCTATACACCTCTAAAAGGATATCCATACAGGACACCAGGTTAAATGTCAGGCAATGTGCACATGGGCATTAGGGAATATGAGGAGCAGCAGAAATGGGAGACCTGCTGCTGTCAAATATCAATGGGGCAGATCTCAGGTGTCATTGCAGCAAGACAATGCACTGACAGCCTAACTGTGCTGTGTAGATTTGAATTAAGTGCACTGGGGTTTGACTGCTACTCCAGGAGCCTGGAGAAGGGAGGAAAATATTGGATATGGGTAGAAGAGCTCCCTGCTCCTTCCTGCCATTCCCCCACACCTCTTCACTCCCCTCTCCTCCAGCAGATCTCTCTACAAGCACCTCAAGAAGTTTCCTGTAAAGTCTGTACAGAGCAAACATATGTCTTAATGCCCAGATTTCACTGCTCAGCTCAATGTCTTTTAAAGAGTGCCACAAATACACTTAGTGGTGCATCAGTGCATGTCAACACAGCACACTGGAGGGAACCCAGAAATACCTCTTTTCAGACGGGGGTGTTTTGAAAGGGTAGTGCATTGTGAACTTGTTTGTCACATTCTGCCAATGGATATAAGTTGATAGGCGTTGCTGTATGGAAAAGTAATTTAAAGTCCTTAAGGCCTTGGCTGGTGTTTACTTTAGCCAACAGCAAATGGGCAGACCATACAAGGATCTAGCCTAACATGTTTACTTCCATCTGCTGTTATCATTCATTAAGCTTGCTTATGCATAGATTTCTTCGATATTTTAATACCTGTAGCTCCGTGCTTTGCATGTGTGTTAATGGGTAACTGCTGGGAGGTAACACCAGTCTGAAGCAGTAAATGTTTCCGCAATTAAGAACCTGAACATGCACAAGTTCATGGGACCTGGTGAAATCCATCCATGGGTCCTGAAGGAGCTGGCAAATGAAGTTGCTAAGCCCCTGTCCATCATATTTAAAAAATCATGACAGTCAGATGAAGTTCCCGATGACTGGAAAAAGGGAAATATAACCCCCACTTTCAAGAAGGGGAAAATGGATGACCCAGGGAACTACAGACCAGTCAGTCTCACCTCTGTGCCTGCCAAAATCTTGGAACAGGTTCTCCTGGAAGCCATGCTAAGGCACATAAAAAACAACAAGGTACTTGGTGACAGCCAGCATGGCTTCACTAAGGGGAAATCCTGCCTGACCAAGTTGAGGGCCTTCTATGATGGGGCTACGGAACTGATGGACAACGGTAGAGCAATTGATGTCATCTACCTGGACTTGAGCAAAGCATTTGACACTGTCCCACACAACATCCTTGTCTCTACATTGGAGAGACATCAATTTCATTGATGGACCACTTGGTGGATAAAGAACTGGCTGGATGGCCGCACGAAAAGAGTTGTGGTCAATAACTCAATGTCCAGTTGGAAAACAGTAACGAGTGGTGTCCTTCAGGGATTGGTGTTGGGGCCGGTCTTGTTCAACATCTTTGTCAGTGACATGGACAGTGGGATTGAGTGCACCCTCAGCAAGTTTG
>WYDI02030622.1:0-60736 GCA_009867235.2 Psittacus erithacus
TCTCTTCCCTTGTTATTTCCCTTACCATTATTATTATTGGTGGTAGCAGCAGTGGTTTGTGTTATACCTTAGTTACTAGACTGTTCCTATCTCAACCCATGGGAGTTGCATTCTTTCGATTCTCTTCCCCATCCCTCCAGGAGTGGGGGGAGGAAGGGCGGGGAGGGAGGGAGGGAACAGCTGCGCAGTTTCTGGGTTGCTGGCTGGGATTAAACCACAACACCAAGTTAGGGAAGAAGTTTTAATCTGATTTGTCACTTTGAAAAGTCTTCTTTCCTTCCTGAGTAAATCAGCAGCTTATGGTAACAAGTTTCCCAATTTACTACGTAAGTGAGAGCCTCTGAGTCTGTGGTATTGGTGCTTCTTTTGGAACTATTTCTGATACAATTAGTGGATTCTTCCTTCTTGAGCATTTCTTAACCGAAGGTCAACTGATATATAACTCCTTGCTGAGTGTTTGGTTTTATTGTTTTATCTGACAGGATTTTTACATCAATAAACTTGTCGTGTTTCTTTATTTGCCTTGTCTTGATGAAGTTTGCTTTTTTGGCCTCCCTGGAAAGGTACACTTAATTACCTATGGATGGGATGTGCCCAAGCTGAACTCTAGCTGGTCTGCAGTTTGCATCCACTTCTGAACTTACCATATCAGAGTAGAGAGGAAGGTGGAAAGGAGAAACTAAGCAAGTTTACTCCCCCCACAGGAGACAGTGAAGAAATTGTTTCAGAACACGATACAAGCAGGGATCTTGGAAATAATACTGGTGCCCTGTATTAGTTTACATTTTGTTCTGTATTGTATAAATCTCATTTTGCTCCATCTAATCTAAAAAATGCACTTGCATAATGTCTTTTTGTTAAATAACAGGTACCTTGTTGAACTGTTTAATTAAACTTTGGCCGACTTGTGTGTATTTTCAAATCCTTATTTCCTAATACCTTTAAAGGAGATGGAGTTTGCCAAGGTATCGGTTTAATTATTTCACCTACTTTTATTTGGGAAGTTTTCTTTTTAATCCAGTTTCCTCCTCCTTTTCCTCTTCATTCCTTCTTCTTTCCCTCTTTCTTTTTTCTTGCAGAACACAGGACACAGGCATGGAGAATTAGGCAGTTGTCCAAATCTATTTCAAAACAAAATTTTAAACCAAAACTTCTTGCAACTACAGGGCAAGAGTCACATGTACTTTCTCCAGGTCAACAGGAAAACTTGCAATGACATTGCAGACCCATCTTTTTCCTCTCCCAATAAATAAATGCATAATGTAGTGCTATAAACATGCTATTTTACAGCAGAAGTTGAGGTTACCTTGTCCCACATAGGACCAGTTGAAAGAACTCTGGCTCAGAAAAAAGATGGAAGGTAGGCATATCTTATCCATGTTATTTATTTTTTTTTTCCTGATTAACAGCAAAGACTTAGCAAAACATGTCTGGATTTCACAGTATTAACAAGCAGATGTATTATTACTGTAATAACGTCGCTTGATCTCAGAGGCAATGCGGAACCTGAAATAACATCCAGAGATGGGAGAAATCATGGCATTTTGCAGATACTAGCTATACAAAGCTTTTGTAAGTGCTCGTTCCATGTTCACACCTTCCATCATTTTTGCATACTGAACCCACATTAAGCCTATAGTGATGTAGGAAGGTAGATACTTTGAACAAAACTTGAAGTAGATATGCAAGTTGACACAGACAAAGCTGCATTTGTAGCTGAAAACATTCTGGTATTTTGATTTTTCCTTAATGTTTGTATGGTGGTTATCCTTGTATGTTTTTTAGGTGCTTTTGAGTCACTTTGCTGTACTGCTGGCTGTGAAAGTGAGAGAACAGCTTCTGCAGATGAAAGGCCAGCAATGATAGCACTGGAATGTGACCTCAGACATTTATCAGAATGACATTGTCTGTCAGACGATATGGCATTCTTATTTTTCTGACCACTTTTGGCATGGAATCAGGTCAGTTCAGGATGGGGGCATATTTACCATGCTGTGCATATACCCATAAATGGCATATGAAGACTCTTAAGTATGAAGTTAGCTTAGTTAATATGAAATAGGTTTAATTTCAAAATCCTCTCTTGTGTGTAGGTATTTAACATGTTCCTTTATTGCTTCCAACCTGTATTAAAAGTCTGCTTGAAAGAAACCATTGGGATTAGAGAAGGACTGGTAATTATTGGGGAAAAAAAAAAAAAGAAGGATAATTTTCTTGCTGTGGATGACAGGTATTCTTCTGTGCTTAACAGACCAAGTTCTCATAAACTGTGATTATTCCTTCTTGCCTCAGTTTTGTGACGTATCTGAAACAATAACAGAAAAAAAGCTGTTACGTAGAAGATGATAGATTTTGAGTAAATGATGTTCCTTGGGTGTAATCTCCATAGCTTCCTTCTCCTTACCTGCCACTGAAAATAATGGTAGCAAGTGCTTGTTCGATAAATTGTAAGGCTGAAAGCTGGGACTATACATCAATTGTTATTTCCTTAAGCCACAACATCCACAGCTGCAAAACAGGATGAGGTTCTAGAGTCCTCAAAATAAAAACCTGTCCTTTGTAATGCAAATTCTATTATTTCTATGGTACTACTTCTAAGGTGTTATAGATCTGACATATAAATCTATATATAGATCATATAGATCTATAAATCTGTTATTTGTAGATTGCATTCCTCAGGAGATTCCAAGGGGTCAGGAATATTTTGGGGTTTTGTTGGTGCATATAGATTAGGGCAATGCACACAGGTGGGGCTGTCTTTAAGCTAAAGGGTTGAAATGACAAAAGTTTTGGTCTTTTTACATCTGGATAAAAGGATATACTTCTACTGCTCTTCTTTTACTGTGGAGTGTGGAAGAAATTCTGTGTTTGCTTCCAAGATGAATCATGCAGATGGTAGTTATGCACGTTCTAGGATGAAACTCCATCCTTGGTTTTTGATAATTCTTCTGCTCTTGAAAGGAGAACTGAGATTACTTGTTCTCTGTCTTCCAGTTCCATCTCTAATTTTTTTGCAGATATATATGCTTAATGATGTTTATAAATGAATATTTAAACAGCATTCATTTTTGTGCATAGAAAACTTAACAAGATCTCTGATATTCTAAAGCTGAAAAAAAATAGCAGTGAGTTAGTAAATAAGTTGAAAATTACAATTTTAGCCAGTTATGTCTTTGTGTTTCCAAGATAGTTTCTTATGCAAGCTAAAAAGATGGAGCATTTCTTCATAACAATGCCCACCCCATACCAAAAAAGAGCAGCAGAAGAGTTATCCATGTTACAAATCTCAGTTGTAAGTCTGTTTGTTTGCTATTAAAACATAACATTATGGTAGAGTAATTACAGAAATAGAAAGCATCTAAGTGCTTCCAATGACAAAGTAAACATACTCCTGATCTAGAAAAATAGAATCAGTTTAAACAGTGTTTTGAGTTGTCAGGTTTTGAGCTTGCCCATAATTTTCTCACTAGTTTCGAATCCTGTGTTAGGGAAGTGCCTGGACTAATTGACTGAGTCATTTTCTGGTGATTAAGTGCTATGTCTGAACAGGAAACATACTGCAAAAGGTTTAAGGGGGTTTATAAATAGAAAAAGTGCTGAGGGAAAATCGTTACTCAGAAAGCAAATTCTATTGATACATGAGTGCATAGATTTCTGTTGTACAAGGCAAGTATTTTTTAATGGAAAAATTTATTTATGAAAACAAAACAAACTTTAATTACTTAGTAGTATTTCTTTACATCTTTATCTTACTCAGATGAATGTGTAGCGACAGTAATCACTGTCAAAACAAAGAGCCTCGATAGCTGTCCTTCCTTTACATAGCCTATGCTGTTGATTCTAAGAACACATTACTTTAAACTTGTCTTTGTTAAACTGATAAAACCCTTTTATCAGTTTATTGTTCACTGCCTATGTGCTTTCTTCACATAATGTGAATAATGTCATACATTGTTGTCATAATGTCATACGTGCAGAAGGAGCAAGGAATGGAACACAGAAACTAGGAATTCCTGTGTTAATACTGTTTCTGCTACTGTTAAATTATTGAGTCACCTTAGACAAGTTTTTCTATCATTTCCCTAGGTTTTCCTAGAACTGTGATTTGTCTTTACTCTGTTCTTCTGGAAAGGTAGGATAACAGCTACTCCTCCATTTCAGAATGGCATTTTATGACACGCTAAGTATGAAGCATAAGAAGTTACTACACGATTCCCTTGAAGTCAATAACTGTTCACACAACTAGAAAGGGTGTCTTTTTTTGACCCTCTCCACTTAGCAGCCATCTTAGGATCCATATCTGGTCATATTACAGTGTATCTTACAAGCAAACTGATAATTTGAAAAGAGCAGTTCTGTCATGGTTTAAAGAGGAGCTATGTTGTTAACACAGGAAAAAAAGTATTATGAACAAAGAATGGAATTAAAATCAAACTTACCTAATTTATAGCTGGATTCAAAGCTAACCAAAGCCAGCGGGAGTCTTTCCACTGGCTTCATTAAACTTTGCATATTTGCTCAAAGAAGTGCTCATAACACAGCCCAGCCAGGCCCTGGAAGATGCTCCAACCCCTTATTCTCAGCTGACCTTCTTTTGCTGGTGTACAGAGCTGCTAGAGTGATAAAAGTACTACATATAGTACCGAGGGCAGGCTAAACTAAAACTTCAAATGAAAAAAATATTGCAGGAAAGCACTCACTAAAAAGGAAAAGCTAAATGTAAACAGTAAATGATAGCAGTATTATGGGTTCTTTTGCCTTTAGGCAAGTGCCTACACATTTATAAATAATGACATGCAGAATTAGTTTAGTTTAAGATGCTTATTGATGCTTTGTAGACTAATGTTTTAAGCAAAACAGAAGGCAAGAGTGGGCAAGTTTCCAAAATCTGGGTATATCGTGAAATAAAAAAGTACATTTAAGCTTTCTCTCCATGCGTGCACAGTGAAGTGTATGTGACTAAAAATTCTAATGCTGTACATTAAAAAATATCCTACTCTGTCACTGCCTGGAGTAAATGATAGGAGAAGTGGCAGAGCTCATGAAGGAAACTAGCTGCATAATTCAGTTAAAGATAGAAGTCTGCTTGAAATGTAGAACTTTTTAATAAGGAAGTTTCATGCGTAAAGCTTCACAGTAAACCATAAACCATTCTCTGAAACAGCCTGTTAGATAGGGACTGTACTTTTTTAAAATGTAATATGAATTATCCACGTATATTTAAACTTCTATTTACTGCCTGACAACAGATATTTGTCTCTGTGGGTGAAAGTGAAAGGTGAGGGAGTGATCCCTAGATCACCAGGAAGTACCGCGCTACTGTAAATAAACAAACCATTTGAATCCTGTGAAGTTATTTCAAATTGACTTTTTTTTAAATACTGAAAATACCTTGTAGTCTTTAGCTTACACATTGTGATGACAGATGCATATCTTGAAAGAGCAGCATAATTGCTGCTCATTAAGAAACTGCAAAAGGTGCAACATAGTTAAAAGAAACATTTCATATGCAGAAAGAAGTGCCTTCAAATCAGAAAGACTGAACAGCAAAAGACAACTTTTGAGTTGTGCTGAGTTCCACAGGTCAGTCTTATCTATGAATTTTAAATAACGTTTGAAGGGCACTTGAAAGAAATGCCAGTTCTGTGAACACCATGGAGCAATCGTACAACAAGCTGATGGACTAAGTTTCTGCTCAACAGGATTTTGCCTGGGAATGTGGCAGTTGTTAGATGTCTTCATTTCAGCTGTTGTGAAAATGCACTTGTGCATTTGTTTTTCCCCCAAGTCCTGCTGTTACCATTCCAGAAAGTTCAAAGTGGTTTTGCTCTCTGTGTGTTCAGGCTCCTCCTTCACCAGCTGAAATCTGATATTTCAAACTCTGAGTATACACGAGCGGGAAGGGTGAAGGGATGCCAACTGCCCTGTTGACAAATTAGCAGATGCACAGGACTTTGCTTTTATTTAAAGAATACCTTTTTTTATGCTGGCACTGAGACTGGAAAGCTATTGGCAGAAGGTGCAACTCTGAAAAGGTCTCTCTTTAAGTTATTCTTTTTTTTTTTTTTTAAATTGCTAACGTGTTTAAATACTAAATTATGGAGTTCATAAAAATATTTTACAGGTTGTCAAGAACAGTACTGCTTGTGCTGTGATCCACTGGGATTGCATGAGCTAAGAAAACCCAACAGAAAGGAGGCTGTTCAACAAGCATTAGCATCACCCTCAGAGCCAATGGCAATTCATGAGGCAGCACCTCTCTGTCAAGTGCTATGGCAATAACAGAGTGGTGGTAGGAAACAGTGGTGCTACAGAGCCTGCCACCTCAGAGGCAGCAGTAGGGATGCAATTATCTACAACATCTTTGACATCTCCAAAGCTTATGGCAAGGAGAATGATCATGGCCTTATTCCCCATGTGGTCTCAACATGGCAAATGCTTGCTGTGAAACTTCTTTTGCTCTGCCAGGTGGGCTATGGCACTTGCCTTCCCTCTCTTAAGCAGTGTTTAAAGAGGATTGTGTCCACCTGAGACACTCTGATTTGGCAGATAGGTTTTGGTAGCGGTGATGTCTGACATGGCCTGCGTCTGCATGGCGGTGCTGAGCTCCTCTGGGAGTGGAGGCATTATGTAAGGGTAAGCTCTTCCCTATAGGTTTACGGAAAACTGACAATGCTGGAAGAGGGCCAATTTAACTGGGAAAACTAAAGTTGACTAAGCTTCAACAACTTAATTATCACATAAGGGGAAAGAGCTAAATGGCTTTAAGCCCCATTTAAGAAACCAGGGATGAAAAGAAACAAATAAACTGCTTTTCTCCTGTGATCAGATAAGAAAGAAAAATCTTCAGTGCTGCTGTAGCTGGATATGAGACAAAACCCCTGAAGTTTCAGTAGGCAGTTAGAAAACAATTGAACTTTCTAGAACATATTCCTGAGTAGGAGTTTGAGAGCACTTGTAGTTTTTATCCAGAAAGAAGTCCAAGCCTTTGAGGATAATTTTCCTCAGATTAAGGTAGTGCTTAGAGACTCATAACTTTATAACACCAGTTTAGGAAACATTCTTTTTTGCGCCTGTACTGTGCATAGCCTATCAATGCCATGAATAACTTTAGCTTTAGCAGTTGTGTTACTGTGCTGCTATTTGGCCTCCAGTGAGGACTGCAAAATACTTGCATTTAACAGATGTCTTGGTCTTTTTTGTTTGTTTTTGCAGCTGAGTGAGGTCAGAAGAAAAGCTGGTTATTGGTTTAAATGAGCATAGGATTGACTCCAGTGAAAGGTAGGAGGCTGGATGAAATTTTCTTTCTTATTAGTAAGTGTAGTAGTCAAAAACAGCACTACACATATTTCATCAAGTGTAACCACTTACCTCCTGAAACATAACAACAACTGAGTATTTCTGAACAAAGTTTACATATGCAAATATTTGTAACACATAAATCAGATGGAAATGAAAATGTACAGGTAAACCAAATTTTAATATGCATCAACCTTTTCTTGCTGAACTATATATAACCATAATGTACACAATTTCTGTGGAACCTATAGGTCCTTAGTTATTCCACTCTTACTGACAGTATCATTTGGAAATCCATGTCAACATTATCTTGAAGAAAGAGTAAATATAAGAGTAAGAATGTCAGTGACATTAGTTGGCATTTCTTACAGAATCCAGAACATGGAAAGGAACTTTGTAAGGTGTGATTATACATTGGGCCAGAGTCCTGATTATGACAAGACAGTAAAATTCACATTTCTTCTTTGCCCAGACCCCAGGTTTGCATTTTAGTTGCACTTTAAGAGTGTCCAAGTTCATCATGGCTACGTTTCATGTTTTTGTATAAATGTTGATTGTAAGTGGCATTAAACACGCGTAACTCTTGTTTCTTAGCAACCTTATTTTTTAAACAAAGGGGGTTGAATACATATAATGTATTTATTTTATGCTGTTAAGACAGACAATAATGCATAACAGACAAAACTGATACGCAGCAGTTGCTGATTGTTTTCTATTATCTCCATAGAGCAAGTTAGAAACAGTTGTTTTAGATAATTTTTTTAAAAGGCTACATCTTCTTCCTAGCCATTCCTTCCTAGCAATGCATGAGAAGCAAGTTCATCTCTTCTCTAATATAGCATGAGGCAGCACAGTACATGATCAGTCACTAGAATCTCCCAAAATAAACACTGGAATTGCCAAAGAAAGTACCTCCTTCCCTGAGAATAAAACAAAAAAAAGAGAGATTTAGTATTAAACTTCTAACATGAGTTAGCTCAGGCATATGGAGTCATGTTCATTAAAGAAACAATTACAATAGTGCAAACTTACTATAAGTGTTAAACTTCAAAATGAAGAATAAGAATCTGTGAAACCAGAAGCATCATGATTAGAAGTGGTGTGGTTTCAACGTTGTTTTTTCATCCTGTGCTAGAAGTACATCTGAGTGTTCAGCTGTCTGAGAAACAATGATTTCCCTAAAATATCACCAGAGGCTATCTCTGCACTCAGTTATCATGATGATTCTCACTGGTTCTGTCATTCTTCCTTTAATGACACTCAGGGAAGACTTTGTTCAGCAACACCCACAAAATATAAATAATATTTAATTAAATAAAGTCTCTGCTAAGATTTAATATGCTAACATCAAAGCATCTGGGAAGTGATCTTTGTCTCTGACAGAAGGTTTCCCACAGACAAAAAATAATCTTGGGTTCTTGCCTACAACACATACAGAATGGTGCATTTGTATTAGGCATGTATTTACTTAATACAAATATCTGTCCCCATTCACTGATAGACACATTCTACAAACTATTTTCATGCAAGTGTGCGCTAAATACACAAGTTTTCCGTGTATTTTTATTGTTTGATTTGGGGTTTGTTTTGTTTCTCCCTATTCCCCCAATTTCCGCAACATCTCTATCACAGATCACTATATTTTAATCCTGATACAATCTAAAGCAACCTAGCCAGATATTTTGCAATGTGACATCCTTTAAGCAGCTGACAGTTACTGACTCATGCAGATGTTTTAGCACCCTAACAAAGCAGAATCTATTTACCAGCTGTATGCAGCCTGGAATCATTTGGCTTGAAAGACTGTGCATTAACTTTAATTTCTTTATCACTTATGACATTCAAGTTTCACTTTGCAATATCTTAATCTGAAATCAAGTATGACCAAACTCGGAGTACATTTTCAGAGAAGGTGTTAGCAAGGTGGCACAGGAAGGAAATCTTATCAGCTTTGTGAGCTTGGTTGGTTAGATTTACAGAGTCATTTGTCAGCAAAATCCAAAGCAGCAAAGCTGCAAGTACGAGCTAGGAAAATGAGGCCTGATACAAAGCCTATTAGGATCCAGGCAAAATAATGTTTAATTACTTGATCTTTTTCTCTCTGAAGTCAATGAGATGCTGACATCTGTTTCAACAGGAGAAATAGCTCTATTCATTTTATATTCTCTCATGTATTTCTTATGGCAGTGACTTTGCAAATCAAAGCAGAATGAAAACTATCTGAGCACACAAACCCATATGTCAGAAATGAAAATATAAAATATCTGTGGAATAAAGCCTTAGGGGCTGAGGACTTGGCATTTAAAAAATGAAGACTTCTAATGATATTCCTTAGGGTGAAAAATCCAAATATATCCCTATGGAAGACTACATCTTTTAACAGCTGACAAAAAGACTTGCTACAGCAAGGACAAAAAGAAGAAGAAAATGCAACTTTTTATAATAACGATTTATTCTACCCTTCATCATGTCCATTATTTGATGATCTGTTGAGTCTTCTCAAAATGTAAATATGCCTTACAAAATGATGTATGCCCCAAGAGAAGTTTGGAACTTCTTATGTTCTGGTTGTTTGGTTGTTGCCTTTTAGAACTCAAAAAATGTTTCCATGATTTCTAGTTACAACGTCACCAAAGCTGACATTATCAAGTGAAATGACACTGAGATGTGACTTTGTTGTAGGAATGAATATAGGATTATAATTTCATGCCTTACCAAAATATTATCCTGGACAGTGTGAAACTCCTTTCTTTAGCCTTCAAAGAAGGAATTTTTTGATTCATGAACTGAAGATTTGAAGAGGCTGGTGCTGGCTAGCTGGATACCCTCTACATGAGACTGTACTTATCAAAATGGCTTAGGAAATGAGTCAGATACTGGGAGCAAGAGATCATCCTGTTCTTATATTTGGTGTGGCACTAGAAATTTCAGATCGGTAAAATCCTTTTTAGGCTCAGGGAGATTTAGCCAGCAAAGACCCATGATCCAAAGAGGGAAGTTTCCTAGATTTGTGTCAGTAACCTGTATCAGACACTCTCTATCTCCTTTTTGTCAAAATAACAGAGAAAATATTCACATATGGAAAAACAAACCAAAAACCCTCAAAAGGCCCACCCCTACACATGCCCCAAACCCAAACAACAGAATGTTTGAGTTCAAGAAAGGAGGACTAATGATCCCAACCTGGGGATGTGTTACTGGCTAGGTGTGCTATGGGACTGTTTGTTAGAGCTTGCCCCTTACTCAGTGCAATTAAAAATCCTGGCACTTCTGTGCCAACATGGGAGTGCCCTACGACTGTTACTGCAGCAGAAGCACTGGGTGTACAAGTTATTGCTAATATGAGGAAGGCAGGGTGATGAAGGACCCATCCCCAAACTTCCCTAACAAATGAACTTGTAGTTGTCTGTGGGAAGAGGGCTAGAAAATCAGGTAGGCATGTTTTGTTGGTACTTCTGTTTGGTTTTTTTAATTAAGAATTGAGGATCCTGTGGAACAGTGTAAATATTCATTATTTACCAATGAACCAAAGTGTTTTGAAATGTTGCTCAGTAGATAGAAACTTGAACAGAAATGTGGCTTAGAAGGTGTCTCACACTAGAATATTTCCATTACATGCTAAGGGCATTACTTGATACATTAAGGATCGGATAGGAAGGGCTATTTCCTGCACATGAGGTTAAGAAAATCCAGCCATTCCAGGCTCCAGGAAAATTACATGCTCCCACATAAAGAATTCAGCTTCCTTTCCTTAGATCTATCTTGTTTTGCTCAAACAGCAAAATTCCTTTAAAAGAACCAATCGAATGTCTTTATATGTTCATTTAGAACAAAAATCATTACTGAAGGAAGAGAACATGAAAATCTGTATTTAACTACTGATTCTCACCGGAGAGGAATATGATGACGAACTTCAAACCAAAAGCAGGAATACACCTATGCTACCCATTATGGCCTTTCATGTGATGCAGTAGAATGTCAAGGTTTCATCATCATAGGCCCCTATAAGGTAAGGAAGTTTTATTACCTTCACCTTGTAGATCACAAACTGATACACACCATGTATGTGTGGATGCTCAAAGTCATAAAGGAGACGATTGGTGGAGGAGGAGGGAGCTCAGCGTGCTCTCCTGAGACTCAGGCTGCAACATAACCAGGCTGCCTCTTGTATAGAAAAAAAAGTTCAGCTAACTTTGGAGAAATACACATAACTGAAAAGATCAGACAAGTTGTTTAAATACCACAAGAAGGGCTATTATTGTGTTGGATATGTAGATAGTGTTAAGTTTACAAGAATTTGAATAGATAGGCTTGCACACATCAGGAAAGGTAGTGCTTTACATAATCAGCCACAGTGAGGGGATGAACATCCTGCAGTGAAGTTAGCAGGCACAGCTTTATACTAGCTGATAAGGCTGGATTATTTTTCATAAGGGCTATTCTTACTCCTTTCTCCTATCCTTTCAACAGGGGACTAGGACTGCACACAAAAAAAATGTACAAAGCAGCTGCACTGTTAAAAATAATGGGTTAGGAACTTGGGCTCACTGGAAGGGGTGGCTGCACAGCACCCAGATAGCTCACTCTTTCCATTTGTCCTATGCTGCATATAAGGGAGGGTGGGCTGGGGTAACCAACAGAGCCACATATAATGCCAGACTTGCGGTTCTTGATTAGTGTTTATTCATCTAATCTTTCCTGAACTGTGTTCATCTTAGCCCAGAGTGATTAGGCTGTATCTTAGATATGTTTTCCTTTGGGGAGAGGGAGGTGTGACTACAGGAATAAAGAATGTCTTAATTCTGGTTAAGTAATATCTAATGAAACATAATTTTAAAAGATGGTTATGATAATAGTTAAGATGAGTGAGTGTGAACTATACTTTCATCTTCTGGCCATTTTCAAAGCTCAAATATTTGTGGATGGTCAGTAAATATACTAATTATAGTTGTTAGAATAGCAATGTCCCTTTGTGCAACCCCTGACATGTCCCCTTAGGGATTGCATGAAGTATTTGGAAAGACTTTGGCAGGGGAGGGCTATCTTTTTATGGACTTATTAACTTTTTTGTAGAGGAGTGGAGGGAAGAGGACTGTTGGTACAGGTGAAGAGATACACAGGAGGCCAGTGCTGTGAGCACCTTTCATAACCCAGAAGGAACCTCTTTTCTAAAGAAGGAAGTTTTGGAATATTTCCCAGGAGGGGTTAAATTCTTTTTGACTTTGGATTTTCTGGGTTCTATGTGGAAGAATCTGTGTTCATGTGGCTCTCAATGCCAGGCTGAAACTAGGAAGACTTTGTGCAAATCATATAGATATTATTTCTTTCTTATGCACTAACTACAGATCATTTGTGCTGGAAGTTTGCCAGCAGCATTTTCTCATTCCTTGCTCTTGCCTTCCTCAAGGCTGCTGAAGAAGATAGTCTTTTAGATAAGAGGGAAATGGTATGCACCATTATTTCTACAGTCTTAACTTTAATCACCTTGAGGAAAAAGTACATTTAATCTTCCAAAGTTAAATAACAGATAAACATACCACAATTCAAAAGCTAATAATTGAGTAAAACTTGGGTTTGGCCAAGCATGATGCAAGAAGACAAATTTCAACCCATTTGAGAAGTATTTTCCACAATAAAATGCTTACCTTAAAGTCAACATTTTAGAGAATCTGTTAAGTGCCTGGCTCATTTGAGTGTCTTATAGTTAGCTGTGCATGGATAAATAGGGCCACATTCACACTTGTTTTCTCTCTGTGTTATTCAATGCAGCTTTAAATTTGACTTACAGCAGTCAAGTGTGGAAAAGGGCAGTTAGCTCATGTTGTGGCTTATTTGTTATGCCACAGCCTTCCTTAAGGCCACTTCAGTTCCCTATGAAGTAGGCCTGCAGAGGTTTTTATCAAACCTTTAGGTTAGTAGAGATGAGCTTTACCTGTGGAGCAAATTATCCTCCCTGTTGCAGAAGTTCAGGTGAATCCTAATTGGGTTTATTTTGTGCTTTTTCATAAAGCTTCATTTCTACATTTAGCAAGTTGTTGTTGGTTAAAGTCAAGGAGTTGTAATGCAAGTGCTGCTAGTTCATTATCTATCTATGTATCTTGAACTTTTCCAGTAGTTTTCCCATTTGCTTGTGGACCTAAATCCTCTTCAATATCCTGAATATATGACAACATTTAGGCTTCCTCAAATATAAAACCTAAACAGGCGAAATAAGTTGTTTCCAAGTTCCTCATTTCATACTCTGCCGGACGTCCTGGCACAGACACACAAACCCCACTTTCCCCTTTACAGGTGGCATCTTCTCCAGTGCCCCTCTAAAAGACTGCCCTCCAGTGCAGGTAAGTCTCTAGCCGGGGCTGTGAGCGGAGCGGGGTGAGGGTCCCCCGCTGCAACGGGCACGGCCGGTCCCGAAAAGCCCAAACACATCTCGGTCGGGGCTGCACGATCACGCGCCTTGCCGGCAGCGCGAGAGCGCCCGGCGGCGGCTTGCTCGGGGCTGGGGCGGCCGGCCCGCCTCTGCCCGCCTCGGCCCGCCAGCCCCGCCCCGCTCCGCTCGGAGCCGTGCCGAGCCGCGCCGAGCCGCTGGCAGCATGTGGAGCGGCGCTGCCGCCGCCGGTAGGTCCGCTGGGCAGGGGTCGGGGCGCTGCCGCGAGTGGAGCAGGTGCGGCGGGAGCGGCGCTTCCCGCGGGGTCCCTTCGCGGGTCAGGGCTCCCGGAGCCGGTCTCCCCCTTAGTGGGTGGCGGCGTTCGGGGCTGCGTCGTCCCTTCGCAGGGCTCCGCGGGCGGGTGGTGCCCAGTGGCCGTGCGGCAGCTCGGTGCGCCCAGCGGCCGGGCTTCGCTTTGCGGGTGTGGGTTTCTGCCGGCCGCGGCGCCTCGGCAGCTGAGGGCAGAACCTGTCCCGGGCGCCCGTGGCAGCGCTGGGTCCCTCCGCGAGCTCGCCCTCGTGTGTCGAAGCGCGCCGCGGAAAGGTGGCAGTAATCGTTGGCTTCGTGAGTACCTTGCGACTGAGACGGCAAAATGCTTTCCGAATAGGTTATAACACTGAACTGGGCCATTACCTTGGACGCGTCTTAATGAGTGTGATAATCAGCACTATATCCTTCTCTGCTCACCTTTTGGGCTAATGGAATACGGCTTCTGCTGGGTTTTGCTTTGTGCTTTGAAGTCTGTGTTAACCTATGATGGTAATTGTCTTGTCATGTTCACTACGTTTTTAATGTGTAAATTCAGCATGTGACTTGAATTCGGATAGTTAGCCGTGGGTTGGCTCTAAGACTGATGATTGTAGATTTATTTGCCCCTAGGCTTATAGGGTTGAATCAGTATCAAAAAGTTTTCAGTTCTCTCTCAAGCTTATCAGGAAAGATCTGGAGGTCTCTTGTTGACTTTCAAAACCGTTTACAGTTGGCAGCCTTGCTGGTATTTTCAGCCAAAATGCGATCTGAGCGTGGAAACCAAACTGCATTCTTGTATCTAAAGATCGTCCCCGCGGGTCGAAGCTGAGGCATGTTGGCATGGCCTGGGAGCTTCACATGAGCCTGGACTACTACTTTTTTTTTCCTCACAGACTAAACCTTGTAGCAGGGTGGAGTAGGGCAGTTTGGTGCTGTCAGGCCCTGCTCGGTGTAGCTGCCTCCTCTGACTGTGCTGTTGATTTTGAGGAAGTTCTTAATCTCTGTGACTCAGTGTCCTTATCTTTAGAATGGTTTAATAAGGCTTGTCAGGCTTGCCTCCCAGAGATATTCACATCTAATTGATGTTCATGAAGTGCCTTGATCTGAGAGAAAAGAGGGCATCTTGCTTCCCTTATTTCGCCACTCTGAATTGGTTGCTAATTATATTACATGGGTAGGAAACAGATTATCCGACGACCAAAGTTGAATTCATATGTTTTCATTTATACAAGCACTCCAAGTGTAGGCTTAGTTTGAAGTATCTGGGGATTTCTTTAAGTACTGGGAGTTTTATCCTTTCTGGAAGATGCATCTGAAAAATGTGCTTCTAAAATACTGTACTGAAACATCAGTTAACTTTTGCTTCTGACTTTGGAGAGATGACACAGCTTTTCTCTGTGTATTATGAACTCAGTAAACATTTTAAGAATTAAAATTACCTTGACTCACTTAACAGTCAACCCTCGTTGATCTTATTCTTACTCAGACTGAATCTTATGTTCGGTTTCAGTTTTTGACATGTTTCACTTCTTTACAAACTGAAAAAAAGTACACCAAATTTACAAATCCTTGCTAGAAGATACAAGCTGTCTTTAAAGTACAAGTACTGTGTTTATCTTTGTAACCATTTTACTTGCTGCTGAGAGCAGTAATTAGCCAGTTTACTCCCCTGACTTGAATCTTGCCCCACCTCCTTGTTATCAGTGCTGCCTCCCATCTCCCCTGGGGCAGATAGCAGAGCCTGCAGTCGCAATAGTGTTGGGTTAGGGTGATGGAGTCACCAGCAATGTATGCCAGGAGACATCAGTATTCCATAGATCACCTGCTGTGAGTGGACGCACCTGCTTAAAGCACGGGCATAATGGTCCTTGTCTAGCTAAAGCTTTGGGTTGGGAAATTCTCTGTCCTTTCCCTGTGCCTTGGTTTCTCCACACCACAAGGCTGTGTGCTAGGAGACTGCTTTCTGATGGGGTAGGAAGCCAGGTACCAGCTCATTCAACCCATACATTTTATTCAGTTCTGCTTTTCAGGATTGTTGCTGCAAAATATGTATTATCACCCATGTTAGGCCTGTCAAGTTGATACCTGACAAAGAAAGGTTTTAAAATGCTGCTTGTCATTAATAAGTGCTGTTATTTTCATAGTACTAGAAAAATATATTGGAGATGCAGCATATAATGTGTGGTGGAGGAATGAAGTTCTGATGGGAATCTGACGGATACTGCATTCACATTCCTCTTGCCTGTGGTCTGCAGCGGGTGATGTGGCTTTTCCTGCCCTGTCTGTAAAACTAGTTGAATTCTTAGCAAACCAGTATCAGAAGTGTATAGAAAAATATATAGAAATGAGAAGTCATCTTTGTTCAAAATTCTAATTTATTTTTTTTTTTAGTTGCCTTAGTACTGCTGTAAAGATGTACTACAGTATAATATCCCTTGTATCAGGGTGATTGTGTTGCTGTTGTGCTGCTGTTTGTGAGGAGTTCAGATTTCATTCAGTTTTATCTAGAAGTAAGTGTGATCTGTAAAGACTTCATTTTTTCTAAGGTATTCTGAAGCAGAGTTTTCTTATCTGGTGTCCATGTCTCAGTCTTTGTGGAGATAAGACTGCCTGTTTTTTGGCTGGAGATGTTCTTTACATGTAAGAACCCATCAAACAAGAGAGGTGATTGCTATCCCGTTTCTCCATGGGTATGCTTTAAGCCTTTCACTTCTTCTAACACATACCTTATATCTGCTCCAGCTGCCTCACTGCTCTGGTATTTTATAATTAGTATCTTGAAAACTCAAGGGAAAACTTTCAAATGCCATGTATTTCCCCCTGAGACTCTTCCATGTGGCTGTAACATTTGTTGTGAGCCCTTGGTAACATGTAGCTGTTCCTCAGGAGTCCTCCTTTTGATTCCCCGGGTGTCAGCAGAACTGTTTTCTAGTGGAAGAGGCTTTGCTTCTTAGGGGCAGAGTGTGTTTTGATTCCTTTAAAATGAAGACAAATTCAGATGACTGAAATTGAGGTCTGCCTCCTTGTACAGTCCTGTTTTCTCAGCTTGCTCGCTGTTGTATCTGGAGTCAATGAGCCACAAGGAGGCTGAGGTGTTCCTTTGTGTGTCTGTACAGATAGCCGGCATGCATGTGTCTGTATAATACATGTGTACCTGCATAATACACATTTAGTGTGTGCATTTTGCAAGTGAGCAAGTTGTTTCTTTAATGCATCTTTTCTTCTCAAGCTCTTCTGTGTGAGAAGGCCATTAATTTGAAAAAAGGCAGCCTCTGCTCTGTGTCTGTCAGCCTCCCTGCTAAAGGATGGCACCGTTTGCTTTGCTCATCACTGGGACCAGTTTTAGAGATGTTTATACTGCAGATTGGCTTCTTCAGAAGTGGTAATGGTATTCCAGCATGGTATGTTAGACTGTTTCCAGAAAATATAGAAGTTCTAAATTAAGGCTGTTAAGTGTCCACTGATTCAGTGACTGTGTAGATACGTAGTTAATATTGCATTGTGACACATTCTAGAAATTGCTGGGTTTATTTCTGACACAGAGAAGATGACTAAGAATAACTCTTTCATCTATGCATAGCTACATTTACAACCGAGTAAAAACTTCCCCAAAGTGATCTTTAGTCATATTTGGACTCCTTGTTCCATGAAAGGAAAAAAATTCAGACTTGGGCTTAAATCTGAGCTGCCTGTACTATCATGTTCTCTTCCAGCTCTGAGCTCGTAATGCCCCATTCAGTAAGGGGTTATGTATGTGGGTTTTTGTTTTGTTTTATTATCACCTCCAAAATGTTATGGGCAATTGCTCTCCTGAGACCTCACTTGGAGTACTGTGTACAGTTCTGGTGTCCCCAGCATAAGAAGGACATGGAGCAAGTCCAGAGAAGGGCCACAAGGATGATCGGGGGCTACAACACCTCCCGTATGAAGACAGACTGAGAAAGTTGGAGCTGTTCAGCCTGAATAAGAGAAGCTGCATGGAGACCTCACAGCAGTCTTCCAGTGTCTGAAGGGGGCCTACAAGGATGCCAGAGAGGGACTTTTCATCAGGGACTGTAGCGATAGGACAAGGGGTAATAGGTTAAAACTTAAAAAGGGGAAGTTCAGGTTAGATATCAGGAAGTTCTTTACTGTAAGGGTGGTGAGGCACTGGAATGGGTTGCCCAGAGAAACTGTGAAGGCTCCATCCCTGGCGGTGTTCAAGGCCAGGTTGGACAGAGCCGTGGATGACATGGTTTAGTGTGAGGTGTCCCTGCCCATGCCATGGGGGGGTTGGAACTAGATGATCTGAAGGTCCTTTCCAACCCAAACCATTCTATGATTTACTGTGTGGGGAGAGGGGCAAGAGAAGCCCCATTCTGTGTTGGGAAACGTAGACCCTACCCCAAGTTATAATAGACATGACTGCCCTAGCTTATATGTAGTCCAAGTTCTGATTATTGTTATTGTGCTGTCCCACTAATGCTGGTGTAACCAGGAGGAAACTTGGGTTCATTTCTTCTTGCTTTTCACCCCTAAAGCTGAGATGGTAAGATAAGACCTGTTGAGGAGGGAATAGTTGTGGAGACAACCCATGGATTCAGAGTTCACCTGCATGTATATTTGGGGACACTTTGCTACGTTTTGTTAACTGCTCTCCAAAAGTTTCCTATTTGGGGCCTAGCTCCTTCAGGCAGGTGGTTTATATTGAATTGTGTGATGGGAATGTGATGATTAGATTTAAACTTTTATTCTTGTCACTAGTATCCTGTCTGCGTTGTTCTGGACAAACAGTGCCAGCAGTTTCCCCACTCCTGCATTCAGCCAAGTGGAGATTACCAAATTTGCTTTTTAAAATGTCTCTGCCTGGTATTGCGTGTTGTGGAGTTTTGGCTTCCTAAAAAGCAGGTTCTCTGGATGTGTTAGAACATGATAAATCCTTCTCAGACCTTTTAAGCTTGCAGCTTATTGCCTGTGTAGACAGCAGTGATGCTCAAGGGGGTGTTGCAGTTCATTCTTCTGTGTAACTACCATAGCTAAGCATCAAAATAGAATTTCCAAAATTTTTGTTTGGAATGTGTTGGGATGTTTTATAATCAACCTTAAATAGTCATGTGGTAATTCAGTTGCTTCTCTTAACTTTTCTGCATGTTTTATGGCAGGGTTGGTTTTTTTTATACAGCGTTGCTTTTGAAAGACTGCTTGGTTCAAGTAACTTATTTTGCCATTTTCTTACCTAAATAGGCAACTCAGTAGTCAATTGGAAGGTTTTTAAATCTTCCAGAATGTTTTTTTCCCTTGTCTATCATGTGCAAATCAGATGCGATGGATTCCAGCAAAAAAAACTATTAACAGTTTTGAATGAAGCAAAGCAGAAAGCAGAGCAGGAGCAGAAGGCAGGTTTTCCTCTCTCTTTGAGAAGATTTGGGTTTGGCAGATAGTGGAATTTTTTTTTTTTGCATGTAATCTGATAAGAGTATATCGGAATGACTATAATCTCTGTTACTGGCTAAGGTGAGTCCCATCTGTTAGTGGTGTTAGGGATGTCCAATATCCTTGCTCTCTAAACTTGTGCAGCACAGGAGGATTTAGAGCAACAAATGCAGTCTCTGAAGGCAGTTGCTAAAAACAAGGGAGAAAGTCATGCAGTGCAATACTGAATGATGAAAAAAGCCCTCTCATTAAGCCCTTTGGTTCTTAATGAACTTTACAAGATGCTGAGTAGTTTTTTGTTTCTCCTTACTCATGAGGTCAGCTTCCTTTTGTACAGATTGTTACCAAGCTGTTTACTATGTATTTTCTTTATGCTGTGTCACCTTGTGCTTAACTGGGGAATAATTTTAAGTAGCAATCTGAGCTGATTAGGAGAAGATTCGGGGCTTGTGTTGCAGGAAGTACTTGGGCTTGATGCCATCATAGTAAGTGTGTAGTAGGTACTGATATTTTTTTATTTATTAAAAACATTTTCTTGTCATCATTTTACCCCAGCTGTGTATCAGGTACAGTGTATACTTGTACACTTGAATCACCTTGGCTTTTCTCCTGTTATGGGTTGTAAAGGAGTGATCATCCTGAGAAGAGAATTTGCTTCCTCAGGTCTTATTTGGATCCTAGCTGAACTGAAGGAACTGCTGATGGAATGTGATATTTGGGCTTGGATAATAAATGTGAGTGAGTCCTCTTTCAGCTCCAAACTCTTAGCTTTCTGCTTAGTATTCGATTTTCCCCATTCACTGAGTGCTGTGAGTTCCTATGTTGCCACCTGCGTACATGCTAACTGTATCTGTTGGTTCAGAAAATTGTTTAGCTACACAGCTGTAAGGACAGCAGAATATTGAAGTTTGGAGCCATTGTTCGTATTTCATAGTTTTGGTTCCTAAGATGAATGCAGATTGTGGGTTACTCCTATTTCTATCTACGGGTCTTTAGAAGTAACAGCTGACACTACATTATTTGTGTTCAAAGCCTTAATGTGGTTGAAAGAGTACCAGAGAGGTGTACATGTTTAAGGCTTGGAAACAAGCTCCATAAAAATTAACTCTTGGTGCGTATTCAAAATTGAATTTAGTGGAAGTAACCAAATACCTCTTTCTGCAATTACTCTCTGAAACATTGCCTTTGCACCAAGTCAGCATAGGTGTCCTAGCAAATGCATGAGGAAGAGTAAGGTTTGCATAAAGAACTAAATGCAACTCAACAGTGAACCTGTTAAGACAAATAAAACTGTCTTTCTGTTGTTCTGGTGGAGGAGAGAGGGAGGGGGGGCTGAATGTGAGAGGGAAAAAGGATTACGGTGGTTGACTTTATTTCCTGGAAATGACTAGCATACATTTTGCAGAGCATAAAACGGATATTACTCAATTTGTGACCTGCTTCCTTGAAAAAGTGTGTTGAAACAGTGATTGGTTTAAATCTGTTTTCTGCATTCCTGACGTACAGTATTGTGTGATGCCATCTTGTCACAAAGGCATGCAGTGTGCCATGATGTATAAATAACCCTGTGTGTCAAAGGTAATTCGAGACAATGCGCCAAATATTTAATGAAGTGCAGAATCCTGTCCTAGGTACCTGGTATATATTTGGGAGTAGGTATCTTGAGCTGAAACTGCATCAGAGAGGTGATAAGTAACATAATACTCCCCAGCACATACTGCAGAGCTACTCTGCACAGTACAGTAAGACGCAATGGGCACTACAGATCAGCAGCATCTTATTTGTAACTTTGATGCTTAGATATGCAGACAGGAAAATAGGTTAATATGCACTTGGCCAACCTGCTTTGTGCGTGTTGTGGGGGAAAAAAAGTTGCTTTTAGTGTCCTCTGTGGAGTAATTTTAATGATTAATACACATATCAGTTTTCAAGATAACTATAGAATAGCATGCAGAGGGGAATGGTTTTATTCCTTTGGGAGCACTGCTTCTTCCCTGGAGGTGGGCTTAGCTGGATGCCAGCCTCGGGCAGTGTGGTGCGTTTTGTGCTTCAGCACAGGGTTGAGGTATCCTGGAGCTGAGGACAGCCCTGAAAGGGAGATAGCTTTGGGAGATGCTGACAAGAGAAGGAGGAGGTATGTCATGCTCCCAGAGCTTGGCAGGGGACTGGGTTTGGGTGGCAGAGGTGGATGCTGACCCCTTGCTCAGAGGAGTGGGTTTCTGTCTGTTTCCCTCTGATCTGGGAATGAAACCCCACAATAGGGAGTTCCCCTCTGTGTATTTATGTGGGAAAGGAGATCCACAAAGTCTTTATCTTACACTTGCCTATGCAAAAATGCAAAGGGCAGAATTATTTTCTCTCTCTCCATTTTCTTTTTTACTGAGGCAGAAGCTGTGATAGGTTTCTGAATGCATGCATGTAGAGGGCTCCAGCAGTATTTCTAATGCCATTTTATGGTAAATGCTGAAGTGTGATAATATCTCAAGGGCTTCTTTTCTAATATTTAAATATATAGCACTGAACCTGTGTATAACTACTTCTTCAGCTACTAACTGACTTAATGAATGGATTGATATTATTAGTAACATGTGTAGAAACATCTTCAAGCTCAGTTATGGAGTCACAATTTTGTCTCCCATTTATGTTTATCATACATTAATAGAGAACAGAAGGAATTATGCAGCAAGGTGAAACATTTTTGTGTGATGTTTACAACGCTTTCCTCTTACAAAGGTAAGTCCAAGGTTCAACCTGGTATTCAATAAAATACACTGATGATTTCACACTGTGTTTGACAGACTTTCTTGTCTCAGGTTTTTCTAATGGAGTATTTGTATGCATCCTTCAGATGGTCAGGTAAAGCAGGTAGTTATACAGAGCAGTGCCAACATGAAACTCTTTTGCCCTTTGAGGTAAAGCTCTGTGGGTTCCTTGACAAGTAAAACATTCAATAATTCATCAGGACATAAGTAAGCCAGAACTTCATAGGATAAATGTTCACAAGGTGATCTGGCTCATTAGAAATCTTAAGCCAGTGTAACTACAAACACTGGCTTCTGGAAAATAACTGTATAATTATTGCAATGTTTCTTAGTTGACTTCTTTCTAAGATAGATAAATGAATGGCATATGCAGTATAGCAGGTCTATATTTACATACAAGACATAATTCAGAAGTAGATATTGATGCAGATATATCATAGGATTTTACTCTAATAATTCTAGTACAGAAAGGGAGTGTGAACCACTGTTTTTCAGTTTTATTTGCTCTACTGAAGTAGCATACAGGCAAGCAAAGAATGACAAGGCTTTCCTTGTCGTGCAGCCAATATACCAACCCACATGCAGAATTTATTGACAGTGTGTGTGTGAGAGAGAATTACTGGTACTTCTACCAAGTAGAAAGCAAACTTGCTTCATTACTTTGACTTTCTTGCTAGGTATCAGCAGACCATAAGGTTGTGATCAGTGTGCTTCAGATGAGTTCAAGGAAGCCTTCATTACATTTATTTTTAATGACTGTTTCTCTAATGAGAAAAATACACCTTTGTCATGCTGAGTAGCAGCTAGTGTTTTGAATCGATATTTTCTGCTTTCCTTGTGGGTTTTTTCTGTTGTCTAATATTTTTATTAGGAAATATGCCACATACAGGGTGCAAAAGAATGTGGGTTTTAATTTTGGAGGAGGAAGTGAAGCCAAGCAGTGTTTTTTTATCTTTGGCTGATGATTCCATTTAATGTTTTATTTAATTTTTAAGTGATTATTTAATTATTAAGTGATTATTTAATTATTCTGCTTTACTGGAGGAAAATCTCTAGCAGAGAGAGAGCTTTTCGCTTTTCTACAAGGTCTGGGTAATTTAAACTGAAAACTAATTGATTGTTCTGAACTTAGTCATTAGAAACTAGTATTGATAACATAAGCATTATTTTTCATAGTTAGAATTAAGCAAAAAGGCAACATGTACTTACTTATTTACCCCACAGACCTGTATTAACATGAGTAGTTTCTGTCAAGTGTATCCGCAGTCACCTTTCTGTTTTTAGAGATAGGAGCCTAATTTCTAATATCCATATTTCTAATATTTCTTAATTGATACATTTGAATCTTAAAAATATTAACAATGCAAATGATTGTTTTGTATCTGGTGGTGTGTCATTTCTTCTTGTTAAGGCTTCTTAAACTTCATTTGCAGTGTTTTGTCTTTTCCTATGTTTACGGATTGGTGAGAAAGGGGACATAAGAAGGAATTACCTTTATTTTCAAATGGGTGGTTGAGTATTGACATACCTGAATACATGCTTAGTCATGTATTGTGCTGTGATGCTGATGAGTTTCGCTTGGCACACCCCAGCAGATGCAGTCCCTCTCCTGTTTTCAGCAGAGCCATCTTCTCTGTGGTGCAATTGTAGATGACTGGATTTGTTTTACAGCAGTGCCACAGTGTAATGACAACCTTGCCAATGCTATGAGGAGGTAGAAACAGCTGAACTTTTTGCTTGTATAGCATATAAAAAAATTCTGCCAAGGAACTGTGACTTGAAGGTTTTGGTCAGTGTCACAAAACTGTCTTGAACTTCTATAGAAAAGTGGCAGTGAGGTTCAGGCCAAAGGTTCTTTTTAATTCTACCAAAATTGTATTTTAGTTGCTCATTCATTTTTTTTGCCTTCACCTGATTTTTCTCTCCTCTAAGCCTATATTCTAGATGATGTTCCTAACACTTTTGATTGAAATTCTGGCAGTAAACATTCAGCTTTAAAGCTGAGAAGGCTGATGTTCAGACTCTTATGGAGGTAGGCAAGAATGTGGATAAATCCATTTGAGAACTACTGTGGTAATTGTGTTGGCAACTGTTTTTTCTGTCTGGGAAATATGAGCATGTTGGATTTATTGTACTAATTAACACATGAAGTATCTGTACCTATAAGGTCATGGCAGTCTGTCAGAGCCTGGGTAGACTCTACTCTGTGAGGTAGCACCTGTGAGCACTGTGCACTTCCTCTGCCTGCTCTGGCATATTGTAGATCCAGGGACAGGGAGCCCCATTAGCAGTGGCTGTGCTGAGTGTCTTTGGTTGAGAGCTTTGTCCCTGACTGTTGGGCGTATGCCTTAAGTAGATTTACTAGTCTGACCTTTTAACCCGCTGATGACTAATAGACTTCTGCCAGAGCATTATTAGATGTGGTTACTCTGGAGCAGCCCTGCCAGTAAAGATGAGGCAAAAGGAGTGACCATATAAGTGCAGCTGCCCCAGCTGCAAGAAGATGAGCTGTAAGGGGCCTGTACAAAGCTGTCAGCTTCTGTTTTTAGAGAGGAAGGGTGCTTTCTGCCTGATATTGCACTGGCTGATTTAGGATATAGTCTGACCTGAAAATACTCCGGTGAACTGTTCATGCATTGCTCTACACTGTCTGCCAAGATGCCTTGGAGAAATAGGCTCTGCTAAAGTTGATTCATAATGAGTTGATATACTGAATATTAGGAATCCTGTGAAGTGCTGCCTTCTACACTTTTTTTCTAGTAATCTCCCTCAGACCCAATTTATATATTCAAAGTGGTGTCTCACATGTGCATCTTACAGGCCAGAGATTACATAGGAGAGATTGCGGTGACCACTCATGTAAGTCAGCGTTTGTAACTTACATCTCTTCACATTTTTTGTTAGTTGTCTTCTGTTATGCAAACATATGGCATCTTTTGTTGCAATGGAAAAAAAAAAAAAGCTTGTAATTGAAGAATCCTATAGTGTCAATCACAGAAAGCTAGGAATAAACTGTTCTGGATGTCACTGACTTGCTGCATTAGGTCATCTGGTAAGCAAGCACTTTGTTACTAAGGCTTTTGAATTTTTCTTACCTTGCTGCTCCTCCAGTGGCAACGTGCTGGTCGCCTTCACTGGCAGGACTGTTGGGCAGCAGTAGGCAGAGGTCTAAGAACACCAGCAGTACGTGGTGGGGTGAGGAGGACTTTGAATTGTGGAGCACAGATAAACCATCACATGAAATACAACAGAAGAGTTTTTCAGGAAAGGCTCCACATCATAGTGGCAGCAGGAGCTGTGGGATATGTGCTTACAAGCCAAATCTCTGTAATACGTGCTTGTGTGTATGTGCATGAGTGTGGTTTTGAATATGACATTTAAAGGTAGCAGATTAATCTGGCTAGAAAGGAGCCCGTTTTTCTTGAGTACGGACAGGGGTATGTCTGATGCACCTTGTTTGAAAGGAATTACCTGAAGTTGATAGCATCAATGAAGAAGTCAGGTTCAGTCTAGCTTTGATAGACATATGAGGTTTTACAGCCCTCTTATCCTGCCTAGCTGTACCAGAAGCACCGCCAAAGAGACACTGATGTTGAAAGTTTTTTTGCTGTGGTAATCTACCTTACACACAGGGGAGATTCTGGAGTATTTGAATTTAGTGTATTTCATAGTTACCTGCCTGTGCTTGGCAGGAATGAGGGCAGGGGTAAAAATGCTCATGTTGTACCTTGAAGAAATGTACTGATTCTGTGACTATTGCAGTCACTTCCTGCATAAGGAATTCCAATTTAGAAATGCATTAGGGAAATATCTTGAATAGTTTACAAGTCTTTTTATTTTTGTGCTGCTCTTGTTTCTTTTTTCTTTTTTTTTTCTTTAGGCTACTGGTTTGAGAGTTTTCTTATAAGTAGTATCCGGCTGTAGTGTGACTTGACGCAAAAGGAAGCACTGTTCCCTGAAAACTTTGCTTCCAGAGCTGATTAAATATCATTTAAATTTGTTCCATTCTTCTTTCTCTCCAAATTATTTCATCTGAGGTTTAGCGTGTATGTTGACTCACTCCTTTTCTTTTTTTCTTTTTCTCTGGTGGGGTGAGCTCATAGTATGAATGTTGCATTCACTTCGGCGTAGTGTGCCAACTGTCCAGAACTTGTGGTGTATGCCTTTTTTCACCTGTTCTTTTTATTCTCTCCATATGATAACTGCACAATACCTGAAACTCAGTTGTGATCACAAGCCTGGGGGTGCAGCATGCAATGGAGAGCTCGTTTTAAAATTCAGTTCAAAACTGAAAGGGGAAGTCCTACAATTTTAGGTTCATCATAATTCAGCTTTTACTTCAGGAAATAGAACTCCTTTGCTTTATGCAGTGTATCACTTACTCATTCTCTTTGGTAGTAGTTCTAAGCAATTGTTTGGGAGGAGAAAAAAGTATTCATGTAACTTTAAGAAAAGAAAGAAGTCCCAGCTGGAAAGAAAGGCTGAGGTGCAAAACCCATCCAACAGTAACTCCAAAGTTCATTTTTCTTTTCTCTCCCTTCACCACAATGCTTTACAAAGCTGGAAGGTGCGACATGATCTTTAGGGGTATTTCTGCCAGTCTGGGTTTTCTTTGCTGTGGAGTAGAGAGTGGTGTTGCATGAGGGCCCTTGACCTGCTCACCCCAAACCGGCACCTACCACTATGCTAAGACAGAGGCAATGGCAGAATTTGATGTGGTCCAAACGCAGGTCCACCCTCCTCTGCCTTCACCTATCCATCACCACCTACCTCCATGCTGGTGCTTCTGCCATAAGCCAGGCTCAATACAGCACTGGCAAAGTCAGATGCCAAATGCAGTTTAGTAAGAAAGTGCAACACAAATAAAGGCTAGCTCAGTGCTGTTTTTGTGGCTTTATGAACACTCAAAGCCCTGTGCAGCGAGCCCCAAGCAAGTCCTACTTCTGAAAGATGCTGCAGCAAAGCCTATGCTGTTTTGTACATGTAGCTCTTGGGGCACTGATTGCATTAGTTTTTAATCACAGTGGTAATACAGCCAGTGTATTAGGGCATTAGCTAACCCTTGATTCTTAGTAATCTAAGGCTTGATAACTTGAGTGTAGATTAAGATCTGGTTGCATATTTCAGTGAAATGAAAGAAGTGCTGTTTACCTGTATGCAAAAACGAGGGCGAAATCTGTGCTAATGTAAAACCAGAGATAAGTCCAAACCAATGTAAGGTCTCGGGCTCAATAACAAAACTTTTTTTATAAATCATATTTGTAAAGTGGAGAACTTAACAATATTTTCTTTGTGAATAGGATGCGTCCAGAAATTTTTCTCTCCATCCTTTTTCTGATAGTCAATTCTCTGTTTTTCTTCCTGGTCTCTGTAACCTGGGGGATATTGCAAATATTTGAACTATATGTCCAAAGGAACTGCAATAACGGAATACATCATCATGTCTTCAGTTGGTTTGGTTTATGTAAGCATGTTGGATGAATGGAATTTGGGTTTTCTTCTGGTCAGAAGTTGAGTAAAAACTTCCAGTATTCTGACAGCTCCCATTCCCAAGTCCATGCACTTTTCAGAGGAGGCTCAGTGAGTGTGGAGCGCAGTGGCTGGGGGTCAGGCTGGGTTGGCTCACCTTGGGCATCATGCAGGGGCCATGGGCAGCCCACAGCAGCTGGCGCAATGGCTCAGCCACCCCACACCTCCCTGGTGTAGTCCTGGGGAGTGACAGTGCTGAGGCACAGGCCAGCAGGCATCCAGCTGGCTGGCAGGGGCTAGGCTGTGCCAAAGCAAAACCATGTTGACCCAGAACATTTCTGTGAAGCACTTTCCTTCTGAAATTGTTGTTTTCCCTAACAAAGCTGGCTGTATTCAGGACCTTGTGTACAAGGCACTCTGCAAACCCAGGACCAGTTAATCCTTTCTCTCCCTGAAAGTTACAGGCTGTTTGAGAGTTGAGGCACCAAAGCAGCTTTAGCTCTGTCTTCGTGTCACTGTAGGAAGGGGAGGATATGTGATGCCTTGAATCTACTCTGGTATTACAAACATAATGCTCAAGTAAGCAGCATGTAGTAACCATATGACATCATTTCAGGATTCCCGAACAGCTATAACTCTTACATGTAACCTCATGGTAATATATGGGAATGAAATGGTAACTCTGCCTTAAAACATTTTGGATATGTCTAACATACTGGTGATGTTTTTGCGCTTACACATGCTCAGCTCTTTAAAAGCACATACTTTCAGATATGTATGTGTTGATACTGGCCATAGTCTCCTACAATTTTCAGTCTTCTGTACATTAAAGTAAATGTTAGGAGAGTAACAGAAGTTAACCTTAGAAAAAACTGACATTGTTCTTTGCCTTGGCATGTGAGAAATGCCTGCCTTCCTACAGTGTCTGCCTGCTTGCATGCAGTGAAGTACAGCTACATGGAAAAATACATTTTCCGAATGAAAGAATGACTAATGAAGAGCCAGATGGTAACATCTACGTATGTAAGTGTAAGTCATTCTACTTGATAGGTGATTGGAGGCAAATGGCCCATGTTGCATAGACTTTAATATGAGAAGGTGCCTTTGCCTCTGATCTTCAATATTGTTGACAGGGCTAACACTGAAGATTTCAACCTTAGGCTTTTGGAACCAGGCTCTGTGATGAACAGTTATTATTAAGAAGTGCTTTTTTGGTGTTTCACGTTTTTCAGTAAACTTTTCTGTTCTGTCTCAGCTTGCCTTGTGAAAACACTGTTGCATTTGTCATCTCTCTTATTACTGGCTAATGATGTTCTGCCCTCAGAGATTTTTGTTGAAGGGACTGCTTCCTAACATTTTATTCCCACTCATGGATTTCCCAAACTAATGTTTCAATATGTATTTTGTTGTATGACTGAGAGGATTTTTCTGCAGCAGAAATGGACAATGTTTTTGTAACTCTCTTGGAATCTTTATTTGGGTGTTTATACTTTGTTTTTCTTCATTTTTGGGGAAGTGAAGACTGAGAGAGAGAAGACATTGTCCTGCACATTTTCTTCCAAAAATACTGTTTCTACTTTCAGAAGCAATGTCTTTTCTAGTCTCTTCTGGTAACTTTTGTCTAGTTTACATGGATAAAAAAAGAAAACAGATATAAGGCAATCCCAGCAGCTTGCTTTCTTCTTTTTGTCTTCTTATGTAAATGTTCCCTGGAGCAGAGTTTGGTGTTTAACCTGAATTTCATGGTTTTCTACCACCCTCTGCCTGACTTGACTGTGTGCGGCTTCACAGTTCTTCACTGTCGCTCAATGGCTGTGTTTAGGTGATAAATTGACATTACTCTAACCAAGGAGCCTGTCATTCACAGCCTAAAACTGCTTTCTTTTTTTATTATTATTATTATTATTATTATTTTATTGGTTTTCCTTAACTTCTTGGTAGTTCCCATGTATTTCAGTGTGACTGGTAACATTAATACCCCAATAAGCTGCAGGAAGTACTGTGTGCCATCTTGCATTAAAAAATTGTGACAGTGGAATATGTTGATTCCTAAAAGCATGTGTTTATGCTTATGAAATACTGCCCAGAATGTTTTATTTCTTTGATTGGCAATACAATAATGTCTGTGTTTTCAGTGGATTAATCCTGATTACTGATCTGGAAGTCTGATGTCTACAGATGAGCTCTGCCAAATGAATTCTCGTGGCCTGGAGCCCTTGGGGTCTTGCAGCAGTCATGCTGATTGTTTATTCTTCCTATTCAGCGCTTGGGTAGCTGTTGCAGCCCAAATAGCGAGAGGGAAATGTACTGGGGAGAAGATATATAACCCGCTATCCACACTTGGAAAGACAATCTGAAATGTACTCCGGAGAGCTTTTGGCGTGTATTCTGTGAAAGCTAACTTTGGTGCTCTTTTTCTTCCTCCAAGACATTTTGTTTCAGCACAGCCATAATTTCATATTTTCGCTTAAAATACACCAAAACAACAAACATCGAAAAAAACCACTAATTTTCTTTCTTACAGAAATCGTGAGGGGAAACAAAAGACAGTCTTATATTATATCCACTGTTGTCTGATCCCTTACTGCAGGGTATTTCTGGTGTCTCCAGCGGATGTCTTTGAGCAGCTCTCAGTTGAGTAGCAGCGGTGCTGATCACCTCTCTGCTCTGGGGCAAGAGTGGCTGCACTAAGGGAGCAGGCTGAATATGGGGATAGGGTGGCTCCCAGCTGGAGAGAGCAGGAAGGCGCCAAGACTGGTGGCCTTCTTTGCCCATGCTCACTTCTGGGAGCCACCAACTACCAAGAAATGTGGTGGCATCTCCTCAGGCACTGCCAGAGGTGGTCTCCTGTTGCTGTGTCAGTTCATAGCCTGTCTCGCTGCCCCATCCATCTGAATTATCCGTATTCTCAAAGTGTTAAAACCCAACATTATTTCCATGCTTGCTGACTAAGAGTATCCTTTTTCCTGGTTCATGCATTTGTTCTTTTTCATGGTGTATTTACCTCCATAATTACGTCCCAGTGCATACAAAGGGAGGGCTGTACAAGAGGAACTGCTGCTGCCAATGTGGCTCAGTTTTGTTGGTATAGCTGCATCTATACCAGGGATTTTGCTGACATAGCTCTGTCAGCTACTGGGTATGCATTTTTTGTGCCCCTCGCAGACACAGATGTACCATCTGAGTTTTCCTTGTGACCTGAGATAAGAAGCAGGGAGAGCTGTGAGATGGAGGGGGATGTCGATGCTCTCGCTGGCAGCTGGGCAGGAGTGGTGCCAGAGCTCCCTTTGCATCATTCTCTCATGTTGTCTGCCCAGCCTTATGTGCCTGGCCCTGCTGCCTCCCTGCTGGACATGGTTTTGGTGATGGTAAATAGGATATTTCACTCTCTCAGTCCAGCCCAATGTCCTAACATCCTAAGGAAAGTAGAAAATCTTGTGCTGATCAAAAAACAACCAGCCCACTGTCTGTTGTGTGATTAATTTTTGTATCTCCGCTGGTCTAGTTTGTGAGCATGAAATCTTAAGTGTCAGTACAGGAAAAGAAAGGCAGGATTTTCAAAGAGCTTAAAGTTTGTCGTTTTAATTGTTTTCACTGGCAGTATTTTCAAAAGATCTTTCTAACTTAAATAACAGGTGTCCTTTATTAAGAGGTGGCTGATATTATCCTTATGGTATCCATTTTTCCCTTGCTTTTGTGATCCTAACCTAGGAAAACATCAGCATGTTGTTTATGTTGTGTTTCTAATCTACTTGAACAGAGCTGAAAAATGATCGTTCTTGTAACCATTCTAAACAAGACTCGGGTTTTAATATCTTGTTTATTCATAACATTAACCCCTAATGACTGTGGCTTAATCACCTACAATTAGCTTTGAAGATATAGACTATATTGGAACTTGGACCTTGTAATAAAGGTTTTAGCACCCCTGTTAAAAGAATAATTTTTAAATATTCACTGTAACCTGCACAAAACAATAATTTGGGTAGAGATATTTTTACTCAAAACCACTGGACTTAGAGGTTTAGAGTTACAATCTCCAGCGGTATAGGTACAACACCGTTACTTTAAAAAAAACCCAACAAAACCAACAAACTTCTTTATTTTACAACTGACTCCTCAGAAATGCATTGGTATTTCTGATGTGTTTTTGACAAGTAGTTTAAATATATGCTGCATACAGATGTCTGGTAAATGATGCATTGTCATTGATTTGAAATACTTGTGCCTGTGCTTTGCAAAATGAGCATCTGTGGGTTTTAGTGATGCTCTCCAGGTGGTAGAGTGGCGTGACCCCATAATTGCCAGTCCTCTGTGTTATCTGAAATCTGTGTTGCAAGAGTGGCTGTAAGGCAAAGCTAGTACAGACTGCCTTGGGCCCACCAGCAGCTGTGACAGGGGCAGATGTTGATTCCTCCGTATCTAAGATTACACATAGACCCTTGGGCAGCATCCTATGCTTTACCCATGCCAGCACTCTGCATGAATAGAGGCATATGCGTGCTGCTTCCTTACATGCTTGAGCTCATTTTACTTGTCAGTGTCTTAGTGTATTCCCACAGTAAAACCTGAAGGCTCAGACCAGTAACATCAAGAAACAAACTAGACTATTTTTAAAGCTTTCAACATTAAAATGTGTGGAATGTGACTTTAGTCTGTGTGGCAGATAAAATACTACAGATAAGTCATTTTATTTTATGCTTCCTGTGAACATATTAAAAATACTTACACCAGAGTGTTAGTGTGCTTGTGCACATGCTTCCAGCTAAGTTTTATTGAGGGATGATTCCAGATGTAGCAGGTTAAATCGTCACAGCAGCACTTGTTGGAAGGCTTGTGTTTGAAATGTCTCATATAACTTTGGCAAAATAAGCTGATAGCGTGTATGGTAACCTTGTAAGTTCATAGGCGCAGAATGTCTCAGTAGGAACTGTTTTGAATTCCATACTTGGCCAGCGAAGTTATTTTGCAGGAGTTCTGTGGAAGTCAGCTTTTTATAAAAATAAAGAAAAGTAATCTGGCTGTTTATAAAGAGAGACTGTTTGTGGGGCTTTGTTCAAAAACATTGATGTTTCTGTTATGATTTGCATCTTAAAAAATGTGTTTCCTATTTGCCACCAATAGAAAACAAGTATTTTAGACAAATATACTTTTATGGGTTTTTTTAGCTAGTTTTATAAGCGAAGTAAGAGAGAGCTTCAATTGTTACCAGAATCACTTTTTTTTTCCCCCCCTTTTATGTCAGTTTGAAGAAAACATGCGAAAAAATGAAACCACCAAAAAGCTGTGTCTCCTCCAGATAGAAATATTTATATTTAAAATGGTCAACATGAAAACAAAGTGCCTAATGTGAGTAGAAACTAAGTTGAAAAACCTAGAAGGTCCTGTAACACACCCAGTCTCACTTGAAAATTTAAATTATTGTAATGGGATTGAAACTTGAGGCTGTTATGTCAGGGAAGAGGCAGCACAAATACTGTAAATTTTACTCATGATGAGGGAAGGCCAAAGTAGCTGATTAATACAGATGCTGCAGAAACCAGTCTTTTTCTCTTGATGTTTCTAACTTCAAGCAAGCAATAAATCTATTGTATCCTGCATGCCAAATTGAAGTCTTAATAAAAGAATTTATTCTTGGTAAACATGACAGAATTAGGGCTATATTGAAAATGGAATCAGGATTAGTGGTACTGATATGTAAAGAATTTAATTCTTTGCCATTCTCCCTGAGGAACATGTTCTCAAATATTAGAAACAGCCTTAGGGGACTAAAGAAGGACTTAAGTGCTGCAAGTTTGAATTAAAATTGGAGTTGTATTCTCTCCCATGAGGCAACTAAGCCGAGAAAGGTTTTTGATTTTTGAGTATCCTACCTCAAAAACACTGCTGACAAGCAATTCACATGGTACTGTTGTCAAAAATGTTATTTTCATTTAATGACTCCTGTATGTCAACTTTATTGATTGTTCTGTTATGCTGAAAGGCTTCATGTGCAGACTTCAACCAGCTCCCTACATTCATTTACTTGGTGATGATGACAGGAATTACCCTGACAGTGGAGACATTTTTTCATTATTCTCAAAGTCATCTTCAGTGACAGAGTTTGTTTTACTGATAGAAAGTATCAGCCAAGACTTGAGGCATTTGCTTTCAGATGTATGCATCTGTACATGCATCATAGCTTTAATTTCTGCTTTCTTTCTGTCCCTTTTGCACTGCTTTCCTTTAAGTTGTAGTAAGATCTTCACTTTCTCCTTGGGTAGCTATGAGGCATGAACAGCACTTCTCAGCTTTTCTTATCTGACATTCCTGTTTGCCCAGGAAAGGAGGCAGAAAGGAGGTTGGGATAACATTACAGTAGAAGGGATCATCCGAATGGGGGCCCATCTTGTTCTCAGTGCCTGCACTTTGTGTGAGAGAGCCTCCAGAGACTCCTGTAATACCATAGGGAAGCTGCATGGAAGGCCAGATTCTTGTATGTGCTTAATACATCATACATGGAACCTAAAGTGACAGTTCTTGTTAGCTGTGACTCTAACCCATGGATGCTTCAGTTCTGACTTCAAAGAACTGTTTGTCCAGGCTGTTTCCTGCTTTCTAATTCTCTTCCTTTCTGTGACTTGAATTTTTATTGGGCTCTAGCACTTCAGTAAAGTTTCAGATAAGCTTCATTATATTTTTGGATTGTGCTTCCAGAGGAAGTTCAGTGATTACTTTAAAAAGCATAGTTTGAAGTTTCAACATCAATACTCACCTTGATGAGACTTTTGGATCTGTATTTCATCCCTAGAGTGATCTACACGATGAAGGAAGAAAAAGGATAAATGATAATACTCTTAAGAACTCAAGTACTTCCCCAAACACTGTTTTTATTTTCCCCACTATAGGTAAGCAGTTTATGCATTGCCTCTTAAGTCTGTCTTAAGAGACAGTTGCAGAACAAGAAACTTTAATTATAGTTCTGAATTACTCTGTTCAACTTCTTGTCCTTATTGCATTGTTTCCAGCGGGTTATGTACAATGCTGCATTGAAATATTTGTGACTCCTCAGAAAAAAATGCATACTTTTCCAAGAGCTGCATCTACTTAGGACATCATCTTCGTCTCTGTCATCTGCTAACACTGTGTTCATGTCCAAAAAAAGAGAAAAAAAAAGTGGTGTTTCCAGCAACCCAAGTAACCAGAGTCTCCTGTCTCATCCTGCTTTTTTGACCACAAAATGTTTTTTTTTTGAAAACGTGACCTCTGACACAGTGAGGAGAAATGCTTTGCTGGTGAACACATGTCTCTGACGAGATGCCACTCCACAGCTTTTCAATGTGGACAGGATGGGAGTGCTTTGGATGTTTGTTGCCCAGAAGAAACAGTCTCAGTCTTGGCTTTTTGGCATTGGAGAAGGGAATTTTAAGGTGTCCAGGTTGTCCTTCCTTCCTGCTCTCTTTCCCAGTGGAAAGGCAGAGGAAGCCCAGGCCTGCTGCCTGTGTTTGTGTTCAACACCAACGTCCACTGTTTCGCATCATGCTAAAAATGTTTTCCTCCCCTTCCCTTTGCTTGCAGTGGCTCCTGCCAACCATCTCTTCTGTCTCCCCTTCACTGTTATCAGCCCTGGCACATACTGCTTTTCTTCTTTGGTTGGTTCAGATATGGCTCTGCTCTTTCAGCTTTTCTCTCTCCCCATTCCCCAATTAGATGGAAAGTGCTGAGGCTATAAAAATCTCCTCCCTGTGAGCCGAAAAGATACTAAATTAAAGAGCTTGTGATTAGACTCATTTATCAGTTATGCCAGAGGTAACTTTTAAAGATATTTGTGTTGTATGAACATAACAGCCTTGTGGTGAGCTAATGAAAACAATGGAGAGGAAGTATTGTTTGATAGCTATTAAGTCAGTCCAAGTCTTTGGTCTAGCACTGAGGCAGTAGCAATGTGAGTTTATAGTGATTAATGAAACCTAATCTGGCTGCTGTTCCCTTAGCTCAATTGTCTGAAGTGGAACATTTCACCGACACTTTGCCACTCCCCAAGAGACAAGAAAAGTATGTTGGCTTTTCTGTTACAGAAAGTATCTTAGGCAGGTAAGTATTTATCCTTGATTTGAGCAGTTTCTTTTTAATGCATCTTGAATCCTGGAATTCCTGTATATCAAGCTGTTTAAGCTGCATAGTGACATCTTATGCCGTGCTGTTGCTATCTTCAGCTGCAGTTGCATGTAAAGCTGAAACCCAGACACACATCAGCCTCTCCCAGGCTTAGTAGGGACATGGCAGTCCCTGCCATTCCCCTAGGAACTTCTGGATCTACTGGCTTATGTGAAGCGACCCAAAAACCCAGTGTAGCTCTGAGTTCCCAAAGGCATGGCTGGGGAGGGTAATGCTGGGCCCCAGTTGCATCTGTACAGGGACTGAGGAGGTGGCCAGGGTTCTTTCCATCACCATGTGATTGTTGGAGGGGTTTGCTCATAAATTATTGAGAACTTGAACCTCGAAAGGTACTGGATGTCCTGAACTCCTTTCGAGTCAATGGGAGTTCATGGCACTCAGTCTCTTGAAAAATGAGACCTTCTGGAAGTCGGGCGTATAAAATGCTTGTGCTTTTACCTCACAAAGCTCTTCAGAAAAGGGCATGGAGCATACTATAAATGAAGTATTCAGAGGGGAAAACAAAGATTTCCTGACTTATTCTTGGCACTAAATATTTAATCATGACATTTGGTCCAAGAAAATGTACAAACTCTCAATGTTGCCAATTTATTTTACCCACAAACCAACAACAAAGTTGTGCACACAAAGGTTATTTATTTTGAGCACAGCCAGGGAATGTGAGTGGTCCAAATGCTTCCTTATATCTCCCTATGGGATTTATTTAATAAGTTGCACAATATTTTTCAGTATTAGACGATAGATAATATAAGATAATGTAAGATAGACATGGTAGATCTGTACTTAAATACACTGGTTATGTTTTCTTTTTTTCTTCTTTGAAGGAAATGCAAGCAGAGAATGAATAGTTTGTGAACAGTGTTAAATTAAAAAGCAAAAATTTCAAAGGCCTTTCTAACAATTTATTCTAAAACTGTCAGCCAACAGATGATGTTCCAAGCAGAATAACTAATTATGTGGGAGTTTAGGCAAGCATTGATTTAGTTTTTGGGTTTTTTGAGTGGTAGATAATTCTTTAATAGCAACAGAAAGAACACATGACTTAAATCTCTGGTCTTGAGTCCAGGTAGACCCTCTTCTGAGGACAAGTTTATGCATAACCTGTAACAATATTCTTGGAAAATGTGAAAGCCAGTTGCATTTTTTCTGTGGACCTTGGCTGACTCTAAGACGCTCCCCATTAGCGATTGAGACCAAGGTTAAAGAAGGACAAGGGAGTGCCGCAGTGAAAGTTTGTTAGTTCTTTTTAACTTAACATTAATTTAGAATAGCATTGCTGTTAGGGAATGTAAGGGCATTTATCTGGAATATCAGGCGGTTTGACAGTGATCATGTTACTATGAAAAGCCAGTGGGCCTTAGTGGGCCAAGCATCACTATTTTATATCATGGCACATGACAAGGTAAGACTCCAAACATAGAACTTTAGCATTTAACATGTGGAGATAAAATTCCTTTCTGTACACTAAAGCATCAAACCCTTTCTCATTTTGGCAAGAGTGTTAGAAAAAGGGAAGCGCTCTTGTTACTTGTTTGCTGTTTCTTCAGTTCTGGTGTAACTTGTGGTAATGTTTCTGCTTAGCCTGTTTTATGCATTTGCTCATGGCAAGTGTTTGTGCCAATTCTAAATTGCTCTAGCTAAGCTTGGCCCTAGCTTATGCAAGGAGTAGTGTTGACTTTTGGATGCAGGTTTCTAAGAATTCTTAAGACCAAAGTGTTATCAGAGAAGTACTTGCTGGAACATAAATTCTTTTTGGAAAAGTATCTGGACATTTGTTTTTTTCTTCATCTATTATCTAGCAGTTATCACTGAACAAAAATTAAAGAAATCTTGAGGCTCTCAGCGAAGCTGGTTGGTTTTTGAAGCAGTAGACTTGTAGGGTTTCTATATCAGTCTTTGTGAAGTATACCATGAGAACGCAAATGTTATGTTTGTAACACTTATCTTAGATGCTACTATGAGCTTTTTGTACCTGGTTGTCCACTTGCCATATGTTGCATTTTTATATTACTAGTGGATATGCAGTTTGTGGATTTAATTTGGTTAGGCAGGACCTGCTTTAATATGACCTGTGTTTCTCTTTCCTAGGAATAACATGCTTGAAAGTACTTGGTAGTGTTGATTACCTGCACTCCAGCACAAGAGCTCCAGCCCAATCCTTTTCCAAGACTTCTCTCAGAACATGGGGGAAAATGATGATGAAAAATACAGTCAAGCTGGCCAGATATTTGAAAACTTCGTACAAGCATCAACATGCAAAGGTACCATTCAGGCCTTTAATATTCTCACTCGCCAACTTGAATTAGATTCTTTGGACAATAGAAACTTTTACACAAAACTGAAGTCAAGAGTGACCACGTGGAAGGCCAAAGCTTTGTGGAACAAGCTTGATAAAAGAGCAAGTCACAAAGAATATAAACGTGGAAAATCTTGTATGAACACTAAGGTAAGAACTTTGTTTGGGATTTTGTAGCTTAGAGTCTTTCACAGTTTTTTCAAACTTGCAGAAGCAAGGTTTCTGTGATCACATGCAATGCATCCATTCATGTAACCCTTCCTTTAAGATACTTTTTGGATTTTGACAAATTTTCAAGTATTTTTTTCTGCAAGTTTTGTGAAAGCACACAGTACGTAGGAGTGATCCTTAAAGGACCCTGCTTTACAATCTGCCTCAATCATGGCAAAAAACTTTTCTGCCCTCTTTGGACATCAGTGTCAATCAGGCATAAGGTGTAAACTCACGAGGCAGTAGGTTTCATTCATTCCAGGTTCACAAGAACTACTGGCTTTATTGAACAGTGTTTTGAAAGGTCCAAATCTTAGCATATTCAGCAGGCTCCTCAGTTTCCTGCTTGGTGGAAACTGTAGGATATCAGGGCTGGCCTGATGCTTTTCAGCAGCAGTTCCCAAACTGTTCTCTGGGAAGTGCAGCTTGGAGGTCTGGGGGATCTGTCTTTGTCACCTAGCATTGGCTCTAGTTGCTAAACAACAGCAAAAAATCCTGCACTATTTATGGATTTAAATACTTTCCTGTAACTGCTTTTTTGCAAGCAGAATATGGGTAATTGCTATGGGGTAGTTACTGAAGGAAATGGTTGGCATGGCTGGTCAGGGAAAGTACAGGAAATTATCTCCTCTTCAGTAGAGCATGCAATACCATATTTTGATACAGAGAGCCACTGAACATTGATATAAATCTTGTTGACAGAGTTGTACAACATACTCTAGTTCATACCACTTTTTTCATTTAGTTGTCACAGAATATTTTTAATAGCTTTCTCTCGGAGCAATTTACTGCCAAGCAATGGCTAAAAGTTGCCCCAAGAAGGGTAAGTTTTAAAAAGCTACTTGACTGTGTTGAGCAGAGAGGGAGGGTAACTAGACACAAAAATGCAGAGGACTTTCTAATTAAAACTATCACTGAAGTGTTATTTTGGACTCGGTAGACAGGCAATGTTGACAGTCTCTTTCTTCCTGTTTGCATCATTGCATTGAGACTTCTCAGGAGCACCAGGGAGAAGGACACCGTGCTGCCTTCTATATATATAGAGGTCTCCGGTTTTATTTATTCATTTTTCATAGGGTCCCAATGATTATTAATGTTTTCTAAGGTAACAGATGCCCTTACCACAGTTTTATTTAGTAAATGAAGAGTGCCATTACAGCTATTTGCACTATTTTCCTGACAGCCTCCGTTTTTCTCTTTTCCTTTTCCTTTCATTTCCTTTTTTTGACTCTTGCTTCCTTCCTCTCTTTTGTTCTTTTGAAAAGGCCTTGAACATATGTCATTGAGCATCTTTGTGATGAAAACATAAGGAAAGGGAAGGAATGAGAAAAGGCCTGATGATTAACAAATTATAGAAGATATTCTGCATGCATCTTGCCTTACACATACAGCCTCAGATCCAAATTTCCATAGTTAATTTGAGGAAATATTTGCAACAAAAAAAGCAGTTTTAAGACATATGTGAAATATAAAAATGAAGTTCTCTCTCAGATGTGACAGTAAAATGCCAAGGCCTGGTTCTGCAAAGTTCTTAAGCAAAATGATTGATTTTTATATATGGGAGAAGGCTCATTGCAATCGGTTGGTACATAAAATAAAGCCTGTCTAATGCTTTACAAGGCTGCCGAGCAGGAGGCTAATCAACACCTTCCACGGTGTTCAAAGTATGGTATTACTGCTCTTTGCAAGTAAAGGCTTATTTTTAGTGGCATGGGGGAAGTATTTGCAGAAATTAATAGACGTATCTGATGCACATATGATCAAATTGCAATTGAGTTTAGAACATCTGGATGTTAACGGTGTGTGTATAGATGATCTGTGAAATACTTGTAGATGTTCATTATGAGCCTGGACCATGCCCAGACCTGTACTTTACTGTGTCATTACTGATTTAATGAGAGAAACATGAATCTTAAGACTGCTGCAAAAAAGCAGTAACCACAGTCTGTGGGCTCTTTGGGGATATCTACCAAACATTCCTCACCAGTGAATCACAGCCTGCTGTGAAAGCCTATCTATGCAACATGAATGAGAGGAGACATGCTGGGAGAAGGCTGTGGACTCCCTGATCATTGCAGTGGTGTGCTCTGACAGCACCACTTACAGATAAGGAATTCTCAGAAATGCTGGCAGTCCAACCAAAATACCAGTGTAGAGAGATTAGGCTACAATATGTGTGCCATGATTTTCCTTGGGTGCAACTGGTGATTTTAAGTTTGTCTGTCTTGCATGTTATGCCAGCTACCATTTTTAGTAGTGAAGCAAGCAAACAGGAGTTAGCAGGCTAAATCCCGATAGCAGCTCATCTCTGTGGAGCTGCCTGGGGCTTGTTGAAGTAGATCAGCCCAGAGTAAAAAATCTTTCTTGTTAAAGCAGGATCATGAAATGAGCTAAGTGAATTTTTGCAATTGCAGTTCTGTAAACAGAGCCAAGGTTGCTAGTAGGCATCATTTAAATAAATACATGACTTGAAGGCTTTACATGAGATCGTGGCCATGAGCTCTGTAGCTGAGTCTCCAGCTTCAGTTTTTAGATACGGCTTTGCAATCTGGCGTCTTGCAATCTCTTTGGTATTTGGAGAAGATAAAGAAAATGAAACACAATTGGCATCTAAATTACTCATGGTTGGTTTTTTTGGTGTGTGTTTTTTTTTTTTTTTTTAAACTGACAGTCTACTGCCTCACCCCAAAACTGTTCATGTATTTTGCAGTCTTATTTAAGAGGCAAATGTTGTACTTGTTGATTTTTGCATTTATAAATTCCTTAGCCACACTTAAGTTACTCATTACAATATACACAAGTTTTAAACATACAGAATGTTCCACTCCCACTAAATAACAATAATCTTGTGTTTTAACTGCTCTTTAAGAATGTTGCCAAATACAGCTTTCAAGGCTTCTACAATTACATGATTTTTAGCTGGATGAATAAAACCAGTTGAACAATTTTCAAGTAGTTCAACCCCGCTGCTGTTGCAGAGTTGCCTTGCTATGGACATTATTTTCCCTTTTATTCTCTGTAGAAGAAAACAAAAAACACGCCAAAATAAAATTGAAGTGCTGTAGAAAGACATGCACAAAATTGGTGCAAAAATAAACTTTTTCTGAAACTGTAGGAGTCCACCTGTATGTACGCTAAGTCTGTATGAAACATATACTTCCTTCCATCACCAGCTTGTAAAACAAAAATGAATACTGTTCAGAATTGCTGTTTCTGGAGCTGGCATTTGTACAGTTCACTACTATTAGAGAGAAACAGAAGTCTGTCCTAAATAGGCAAACCTCTAGAAAGCTGTGATTTTTGCAACTATGTCTAGAAAAAGAGCACATATTTATTATCCTGGCAAAGCTTCTCTCTTGTTTTCATCTTTTACTAATCAGTGCAGAGTAGTGTGCTCAGAATCTGTAATGATTATTTGTTTCTTCAGGGAATGAAGCATAGCTAAACAACTGAAGAAGATTAAAGGTTTAGCGTTTGCTGTTCACCATGCTAGCAGTTTGAATGTCTCTAGTCTAAAGTTTGGAACATGCAAACCAAAATACAGTGATGAGCAAGAATTCATCCCGCTTAGTTGCAGTGTATTCAGTAGCCTTTTTAAGACATGGGAGTGTTCTTTAAACATTTATTTGAACCTCTGTGTATGGAGTAGATTCTTTACTTGCATCTGATTTACTGGCAGTTTACCTGTGCAAATTATACAAATATATGCATGCTCATATGAATGAGGCTCCTGCTGATGTTTGAGATGTGTATGTATATGTATCAGAGGACCTGGCTCGTGCTGTCCACCTGAAATGCTGACTCTCCTCATGCTTGAGAAGAGGAGAGGTCACTGCACATGGAAACATCCCAGACTTAATCTGAGGAGAGGTGTTGAGTCTCTAAAGCAAATGTGGTGTTTTCTTTCCCTTCAAAAGTGTGTGCTGATTTTTCAAACACATGCTTACATTAAGGAAATTCTAAAGTGCTACTATGTAGTTACCAGCTGCCATGGTAAACTGGTTTCAAGGCCTAAGTGGACAACATTAGCATAAAGCAAGTAAATAAGATCGAGATAAGAAGTTTTGAGTGTTGTGTATGTAAATACACACATACATCTGCACTAGTAGGTATATAGAAGCATATAAATTCCTGAAAAGCAAGTTAAATGATCTCGAGCTCTGTCTCTTGTTGGCCTCTCTAGTTTTTCTTGTTCCTGGAGTTGGCCTTTCAAAGCTTGTTTCTCAGTAGATCAGGTTCCCTTCCAAAACCTCCTGTTGGGAAACTTTTTTGCAAGAGAATGTCTCTAAAATTCTCTATGACCATATTTCCATGGGGTACGTAAAATGCAGTGGCTCTGTTTGGTGGTGTCCTATGCTGTCTAGTCTTACGTGGACTCAGTGGCATGTGTGTCTCTGCTGTAGGAAGGGCCCTGCAGACTCCTCTGGTGTGGTGCTGCTTTAGCAGAGAGCATGTGGCTTGAGGGGGGCCAGGGAGCTGGGGGCCAGGATGTGAGTCAGCTGAGGAGCAGGCCTGGGTCAGGAGCAGCGCTGGAGGCTGGAGGTTCTGCTCCTGACTCAGTGTTGGCTCAGAGCCTTGTCTCTGCTACTAACCACAATGGTGTACCCATAAATGATAAACCAGGATGGTCTTTATCCGTCAAATCGCTTCTGCTCCTTTTCGCATTGTCTTCATTGACAAAGACTGTCAAATGTATCCTTTGGGAGCGAATAAAGCTTACTTTACCTGGTGCTCTCCTTCCGTGGATTATTGTAAGGGAGAGGTATCCCTGGGCTGTGCTGGGTGCTGCCATGTTACATAGCTGTAGGGTGATCAGCGGGATGAGGAGTGGATACAAGGTCTTGCTCCTTGGCTTCCTACCAGTCCTTGGGTGTTTACAAACATTCCATTCTGCAGTCTTGGCCCTTATGGTAAATGAGGCAGGTTGAGCTCTGGTTGTCTTCCTCTCTGTTGTCTCTACTTCCCTCTGTAGTGCTAAACAAATATTTGGCTCTTAATTAAGCAAGTCATCCAGCATGTATAAACCTGCTGGTACTGCGGCTAAATTTCTTCCTGAATCACTGGCATTTGTCGATCCTTCAGAGGCAACTTGGATTTTCAGGCAGGTTTCTCCTTTGCTGTATGTATTGGTGCAGAAGCCAGTAAGTCTGTGTGTTCAAGTGTTGTGACTGATTGTGTCCCATGAGACAAATACTGTTTTTTTTTCTTAAGAGAATAATTGAATTGTAAGATGAATGATGGGAATGCCAGTTGTGGCCAACTCAAAAATATCCTTCTTACAATGAAAACTTTAGCCTGTTGATTCTATAAAGAGTGAATATCCAGATGGCATGTCCCTTCTGCTGGATTTACTAATCTCTACAAAATAAAGATTGAAATGGGGAGATTTCCAAACCTGATAATTGGTCTTTATAATGAAAAAGCCAAACATATCTTAAATCTATTAGATAGCATTGCTAACCTGCTTATTATAATAAAAATGTGTTCCTGTGAAGGTTATAAAACTTGAAACTAGAAGCTGACTGCCATATTTATAGGAAGTTTAGTGAATGAAAGGTTGTGACTTCTCACGAAAAGGCATTCAGCTGCTCTTTTGTTTGTTTGCTTTTAAAATCCAAACACAGAGTGCTTGGACAGCAGAATCCAGAAGCTATTGAGGTGTTGGAGACATTAAAGACCATGTACTCTACTTACTTTTTAAGTGGTACCTAGGTGTGTCTGGTATACTTGAAAGACAAGCTGTTTATTTTGGCATCTATACTGCTTTGCTTTTGCCTTTTAGGACAGAGCACCTAAAGCCTTGCACTGGATTTTCATTGTAAATTCATTTTTAGGAATTTTAATAAGTAACTTTTACAGAGTTGTTTCAAAGTAGTAGAAAACATGGGACTAATGGGACTGAGAGGTAAGGAAGAGTTGTTTGAGATGCAGGGAGAAGCAGCAATCACCTATGAACATGCAGTGAAACCACAGTTGTTGAACACTGCGCATTCATTTCTCCAAGGATTTTTTGAGAGGGGATGGGGGGAGCTTGGGTGATGACAGGACACAGAGCAGACAGGATTCTTTGAAAACAAAACAAAGTGTTTGACTCTTTGAGCTGTGTTTAAAACTGAGATTGGGCCAAATTACATCAGCAAAAGCAAATGTTTGGCATGTGATTTGGTAGTGAAATCACTATTTTTATTTTCCTACAGACATTTCCACAAACACACAATTTTTCAGTTTTATCAGTCATGAAAAGCAATGAACCCAGGCCAAAGTGACGTAATCAAACAGCCTAAATAAGAATTCTTCAGGCATTTGGAAATTTGAATTTCTTTTGGCTTGCAAGATAACAGTAGCTTTGCATCTGTGCTTTAACAGCGCTGTGCTGTTTCTCTGTGCTTTGCTTAATGGCTTTGCAAGTAATCAACAGAAGGGAATTGTCCCACCCTGACCTGATTTCCTAGATATTTTCTAGATTCCCACAAGGAGTGACACCCAGTCACTTTCACATAAAACACTACTATTGTCACCACAAGTGGCTTAACCTTTTGTTTCATTCAGACTTAATTACGACAGGGTGTGTTTCCCTAACTCTGGCTTTGTAGTGCTTTGGGGTTTAGCTGTATGAAGCAGCAGGGCTGTGTGTCCCTCCACCAGGTAGGGTGGTGTGTGTGGGGTGACAGATGCTCCTGTGTGGGCTGCAGTGCACAGCCTATGCTGATGATCTGCTTGGGTCAGGCCCTTCTCCTGGCTTCAGAGAGACCCTGTCGGTGCCAGATGTGGTTGTTAAGGGTTTGTTGTTAGCGACGTTTCCACCTTCACTCTGGTAATGTTTGTGTACTGATAAGTGAGGAAATACATAGCTTTTGCTACCAAGAAGCGATTAAACACTTGGCTGCTAAAAAAAAGGTTTCAGACAATAAGGCAATTTCCTGTCTCCTTCAGTTCAGGTCCTTCCTGAGGTTCCCGTGTCTGTCCTGAGAGCTGGGTTTTTGGGGATGTGGTCACTCTTTTGTCTTTCTGCTGACAAATCTAGTTCTGCATTATTTTCTGTTTCAGGCATCTCTGCAGACACTTTGGTAGAATTCAGAATCCCACAGTTCTAAGAGATGCTGTGTAAGAAGCAAAAATGCAAAATATCTTAATAGAAGCCAATTTTCTTGAGCAAGCAACATAGTTTCTATTTGCATTTTCTCTCTGAAAAGCCTTAATGTTGGAGTTTGTGGTGAAAAAAAGTTTAACTGGGATCAGTTGTAAAGAGAAAGTAGAAACTTCCTTTTAATGCACTTGAAATTGGGTTAATTTGCTCTACTTTCTCTGCTACAGTGTTTAAAGGTGGATTATATTGTGTCAGTCAGTTCTGAAAATTCCACATTCCCTAGTATGTCTGCACTTACACACAAAATCTGTTTCTGTCCGCCGATAGCCACGTTTCTACAACCTAGACACCTGTTTGCCATTTCCGGTCTCTAGGATTTTGTCTTGACCTTTACATCTGATGAAAGGTGCTAACTAAAAAATTATCTGAGTTTATGCCATAATTTGACATTATTACAGTTTTCTAATTCTTAAGTCACTTAACCTTTTCCTCAGGTCAGGAATGTTTGGGTGAGTTTAAGCTGTATTTTGAAACAAACCTGGCAGTGGGAGAGAACTAATTATTTCTGTGGTGAAAAAGGCTTTGCAAGGAGAGTTATTGTCCTGGCACCTGGTCACAATGTGCTTCATATCTTCCAGAAGTGTGAAAGCCTGACAGGTACCTAAATGGGCCTTGGTCCCATTCTGGGTCCTGGGTGATGGCAGAGAGAAGAACAAGCGTTGCATCATTTTAGCTAACAGACGAGCTGGACTTCAAATCTAGAGAAGTTTTAAGTTAAAAATGTACAAGAGCTGCAGGCCTGTTGTACTGACCACCTGGGAGATGAGGGATGAAGCGGGTAATGGTGACTTCTTGCATTGATTGTGATCACTACAGCCAGGTGTAGGTGCCTTCTCCTTTACAAAGAAGCTGCAATTCTGACCTGATCCTCATAAAGCCCTTTCTTTAACAAGCAAACGCGTGAATGTGGTTTAGGTTAAATTATGTCACACAGGCAGTTGAAGAACCAGACTAGTGAAATGTGTTAAGTGGGATTTCAGTGATTCCTGTTGTGGACTGGTATGTGTCGTGCTTATTAGAAGTGTGGGAGCTGGATCAAGGAAGGGCAGATGTGACCCAGCTGCAGTGGCCTGCAGGTGCTTTAAAATACAGGGTTCAAAGTTTTAAAAGAATGTTGAAAGCTGGAGCAGTAGTCTGAGATCAAGAGGATAAAATTTCCAGAAGCTACCAGAAAACTATGACCCTTCTAACAAAAGAGGACAAGAGGCAAGATAAACTCAAACAAGCCCAGAGTTCCAGAGAACGTGGTCAGAACTTTAGAGAGCATAATCTGTAGGAGAGGCTTAAATACCTTTGCCTAATCTATGGCAAAGAAGACCCAAAAAGGAACACTACATAGTTGTTCTGTGGAGCTTCTAAATTGTGTTCTATGGTACACTACATTGTGTTCTACAGAACACAACCAGATCTGTTACTCTTTTCACCTTTGCTCTGTAGTAGTCTGGCTAACGCTGCTAGGTCGTACTCTGATTAGTTACTCAAAGTTTGCATTTTGCCTTGGATATTTGCTGCTTCTGTTTCAGCCCTGAAGAACAGCTTCTGTTTCCCAAGGCCATGCTTGTTTCTGCTTAAGAAACCAACCGCAAGATACTGTCTTGCTTGTCTTGCATCACTCTGGATTTGTTCATTTGACTAAGATATGAACTTAGAAGGAACCACGTGGTTATGCCACGCTTTGAATTAGACTTGTGTTGCTTACTTCCACTGCCCCTGTGAATGAGTTACAAGAGCAGCTTTGAAAGGACCTGTGCAACAGCAAATGCACCTCTCTGAGACTGGTGTCTGCCTCCCCATCCTGCCTGCACACTCTGCCATCCTTGCTGGATTTACAATTCAGATAAAACAACTGCCACAGGGAAGTTTGCAGATCAGATTAGAAAACATTGCAAGAGACAGTAGTGAGCTTCCTGCCAGGGACTACATACCCAGATCCCTAATAACAAGTTATGCTGATCAGCTCAGTGGAAGGCAAAGGCATTTCTCTCTAATTTCTCCCCCCTCCATTTTTTCTCTTGTTTGTTTGGTTTTTAGCAGGGTAGGAAGCAGTTGCATACAGTAGGAAGCCTTTCCTGATGGGTGAGGACTATTGTAACTGGTGGAGCTGCCGCTGGGGCTGCTCCCCGCCTGCCTGGCCACCAGGCTGTCAGGGCTTGGGTGGCTTACTCTGTCTTCAAATGGGCTGTAGGCATCTGGGATAGGAAGTTCGCTGCCTGCCAGCCCAGATACAGCCTAGATAGTGGCAGAACAAGAGCAGCCAGTGCTGTTGAGGCAAGTGCCTCCATCTGAATTTCAGCCTGGCTGGAATGTGAAAACAGAGTCATTAATATGGAGGTGTGTAAATAAACACTGTTCTTCTATGTATGTTTATCTTCCTTCTATTGTGTCGGATGTTGGTGTAAAAGGTACAATCACACCTTGTGAAGTGCAGTTTGCTGCCAGATTTTGCCTTCAACTCTCTGCCCCTCTCTTTGAAGCACACTTTTTTTTTTTTTTTTCCCCCTTTTTCCTTTTTTATATTTACTTCTATTTTCCAAGACTCTTACGTTCAGTAATAAGGGCTGTTTTGTCCCTTCCTTCTTTGTTTTCAGCCGAAAAGGTTTTGGAAATAAGAACTTGAGGTGCTGAAATCTGATTTTGTCTGTGTGATATGCTGCCAGCAGCCTGATTAGTTGATTCTGTATGAGTCCTGTTAACTTTGCCTGCTATCAGAAGCACTAAAGATACATTTTTCTTATTCGAGTTCTGTGAAGTGTTTGAATCTATGTTGCATATTGATGCTATTTGATACCATATTTTTAAGAGGTGCTGGTTGATCAGTTATTATAGGTTTTAGAGTGTAAATAAAAATGTAAAAGCATTTTCTACCCATGGTAAACTGGTATGTGCAAGAGCCCAGTCAAACTGGGAAAAACTCAATTTATCACTCTTTGGAGCTGTATTTGGCTTTACTACTTAAGTGGCTGTGAATGCCAGCACTGGAAAATGTGGTGCCTTTGAAGCCTGCATGATGAGCCAAAAGAAAATAAACCCCAGGAGCCTAGAACTGTTGCTTTCTTGCCCAGCATTGTGTTTTGAGCTCATCTATAGCTGCCATGCACTACTGTGCAGTCATTCTGCTTGGCAAAATTAGAAATGATGGGGTTAAATGATTCAGCTCTTTAAAAATAAATAAATAATTATTTTAAAATCTGGATTCTGATGGCTAGTTCTGTATGGGCTTGGTCACCCAGTACTGGTTCTAAAAGCCAGGTCTTAATTGGCTGTTGGTTAATAATTCACCTAATATAAAAATGTATCTGCAGACATGTTTTAAAATATTCTGTGAAATGACCTTGGAATAACTTGACTCACCACTTACTTTAAAAAAGCCAGCTTCTGAATGGAAGCTTTGCTCATTTATTAGATTGTCGCAATTGTTGTTCAGTTAAAAATTTCAGGTTCAGTTTAGTGTTTCATTTTGGTACCCACACCAGGCTGTAGCAGCAGTGCTACTTTTGTGGGTGGGATTTTTTTTTTTTTTTCCAGGCATATTACCAACTTCTTCCTGTAGCGATGCCATGATTGTTGACCAGCATACCTGCATGCTTTGGATGCTGTTAAGCATGAGAAATCCCTTCCTCTGCGCCTGTAGACAAGTCATTTACTGGCTGGTCAGCCTCTGACCTTGAATCCATGTAAAGGATAAATTATTTCTTGCAATTGTGATCACACAAGTGTCACTACTTGCAAGGCTCCCAAGACTTGAGGCTTGGACACTGGCCAGTCTCTGCTGTGCTCACAAGTGAGGCTGTTAGTGCCTTTGTTTCTTCACCTCTGCTCACCAGTTTTTTCTTTCCGAATAATTTGTTTCATGGTTTTGTCTTGGTTTGGGGGTTTGGTTTTTGTTTGGTTTGGTTTTGTTTTTTCTTAGTGTTTAAGGATAGCCTTAAAGCATTATCTCAGTATGACAGGCGTAAGCCTACAAGTGAAAGACAAGGTACTTAAGTGCTGCCAACCTATTCATGACTGGGATAGTCAGGCAGCATTCTTTCTGCAAGGTTTATCTTGTTTTCATTTTGATTGTTTAAGCAACTGATGTAAAAAGAAAAAAAAAAGAAAATAAAGCAATCTCTCTGGTTTTCGGGTGTGGGTTTTTTCCCTGTTTTGACTATAATGAAAGACAGATAGGAAAAGAGAAAATATGCTCTTAGTTGCAAATGATGTTAGAGGGTTTATTTTGTGCTTTGCACTTGCCTGATTTCTGCTGGGTAATCTGTTTATTAAAAATAGTGTAACATTTGCTGTCAGGTTTTCTTCAGCTAGCTGTAATTGTGGTGCAGGACAACTTAAAGTTTCTGGAGATACTTTTCTGTATTATGTTTTCTAATTACAATTTTTAATTTTTTTTCAGTAAATTATTATAAAAGCTCTGAGATCAAGCCAAATATATTTAAATATGTCCAGTGCCACCTGAGAGAGCTCTTCAGAAAAGCTCCAAGTAACCAAGCCTTGACAGCTTTGGTGCATGAATGAAGGAACTCTTGACCTTCTAGCACACTGAATGCATACAGCTTTTCTTTGTGTTGCACAGCAGACTGTAAGTTTCAGATGTCTTTCATACTGTTGTTTTCATTTCAAGTAATGGAAAGATTTTTATATGCAGTTCTAATACTAGTACATATATCTGAGAGACAGACAGGGTGGATATACAAGTGTGTCCAAATTAATCCAGGAAAAATGAAGGCATGTGTTTTTTTCCATGCAGAAGCTTATCTTCCAAAAAAGATAAAAAAATCCCTGTAAAGATGAGCCAAATGAATGCAATAAATGTACTAATGTTTCACTTCTGGCAATAAAACGGGAGGGGAATAAAGATAGATCCTCTGATCCCTGGACTGTGCCATGTCCAGCTGTGAGTGTAGCAACTGCAGGGCATAGTGCTGGGGAAAGCTCTGTCCAAAATCAGCCATTACAGTCCAAATCCACATTACAGTTTTTTAAGGAGAAAATAGCAGTGTTTCCATTTTAGCCAATTCCTGATATGGGTACTTTTGGCAGCAGATGACAAAACTGCATATTTTAGAGGTGCTCAGCTGGGGATACGAAGGGTAAAATACCGTTGGTGTTGAAAGCAGAAATGGAATTGTAGTGTTGCACCAAGAAGGTTTTGTTGCTGTGGTTGGTGGCAATTAGGGGTGCATGAGCCTCGCTGTTCCCAGCTGGCTTTGAACTTCCCCAGTAGCGGTATTTATGTGATGTTCAGTCTCTAAAAAGGCCATTCAGCAAGATCCAGCTAGTCATCATAATATTTTAAGGCAGTTTTGGAATTATCTATAGTTCATTTAAATAGTGTTCATATAACCCTTTGGAGAGTTAAGACCTCTCATTAAAGTGCACTTAACTGAATATTATTTTTATCAAATGAAATGTTTTTAACATTGCTAATTTTATAAGGAGCTCATAAGACATAGTATAGTAGAGAAAAGTTCTTCTAAAGATTACTTAATTTTTGTAGGGCAAGTTTAATTAGCTCCTATACCTTCTCCTCCTTGTTTTGTTGGAAGAATCTGTAGTATTGATCTGTTAACCGTAGAAGTTTCGGGTATATGTTTTGGTATGTTGGCTCTTTCTAAAAAGGAATGAAAGAGTTCCTGGTTTAGGTCAGTGCTGTTCCTTTTCTATATGTATATGTAGTCAAATCGACACCTTCCAAATCATTCTCATACTTAGCTGCAGTTATCATCAGTGTTCTTGACAGGGTCATGTTCTGTTGCCTTTTAGTAAAAGCAGTTGCATATGTATGGCAGTGTTCAAGAAGTCAGGCAACCAGCAATGAGGACAAGCATCCTATGCACTGCAGGGCATGTTACTGGCAAAGTAGCTCTATACTAAGGTGCCTGGTAACCAAGGTATTTTATAGCGACACATCTTTTGTTGGCAATGGCTGGGCTGGCTTGTAGCAGTATGTAGTATGTAAGGTGATGACAAGCACTTTGTGCAGCGGTCTTCATCTGAAGAAGCAGTGAGTACCTGAACAGGGTTGTTAAGGGAGGCAGGCATATATTGAAGTGCTTTGGTAGGCCAGGGCTGCAGCAAGATTGGGGTAGCATCATAGATTGACAAAATGTGTCATGCCTATTGTGAGCTTAACCCTTTTTTCTTTTCCTTCTTTTTTTTTTTTTTTGAGGAAACTTTAGCTCTTGACATTTTTCATATTGCCTGAAGTGGCATGTAGAATTTATTTTTCAGTGATTTTCATTATAGTTTTTCAAACTTTAAAAACTATATTGGCTTTTCAGTGGATTCAGGGTACATTTGACTGCACTGTTGTATCCAGTGGTGTCAATGAATTTACGTGATAAAATCTGCCGCTACAAATATGAGATGAACTGTGAGTCAGGAATGTCCTACTGAGCAGCCCTCTTTTTGCCAGAAGCATTTTCATGTCTAATAAGGGGGATGAATTGAAAAGCATTATGGCGGAGAGAGCTTCCTGCTGCAGCTTCTGGTAGCTGTCTGCCTTAGCTGCTTATGCAGCTGTTTCTCTTTGGAGCCATTCCAGGGAAACAGTCATTGCTGATCCAGAAAACATGTTGTTTCATTGTGTTTTGTGTCTATCTCGTGTTGCATCACTTTTAGCTCTATCATGAATAAACACTTGCCCAAATCCATGTAGGATGTAATCCCATATAGTCAGTCAAATTAATCCTTGGTGCACCCCTGTTGCTTTAGATGTTGCACAAAGTCCAAAGTCCCACATCTGGTGACTATGAGAATGAACACACCTGAGTTCCAGAGCAAATGATGGAAGAGTGTTTGCCATGGAAAGGCAAAATATTGTGTCTGTCTGCTTCCTGCAGGCTGTCTGGGCATGGGTAGAGCCTCCTGTCATTGTGTGGGGAGGCCAACAGGCACTGGGGAAACCGTGCAGCACCAGGCAGGGGCCTTGAGGCGTGTGGGGAATTGGTGCTTATTTCTAGCAGCATGATGCATTCCTGTAGGTTTTGATTTCCAATTAGTAATTTGGGCAAATATTACATAAAAGCTGAAAGAAGTTAAATAATTTAGGCAGATGGTTTTTAGTATTTTTTCACTAGTATACATGCGTGCATTTGCACTGAAGAGTAGAACTGGTGCTTCTGGCTAGGCATGCCTTAGGATGACAAAGGGTGTCTCTGTGTCTATCCAGTTGCTGTTGAGCTGGAGTCTAAAATTAATCTCCTCTTTTTCACCTCTAAAGCAACTGAAAGGCAGAAATGAGAAAGTCTTTAATTCCTGGACTGATTGTAGCTTTTCATCCCAGAACGTACAGGAAGTGGATCATCATTGAACATACTTTTATTTTCCAGGAATAATTTAATGGTGAGGTACCTTGGGCAGGAGAGGAGTGAGGGATTTAGAGCTGGATAATAACAATGTGATCCATTGAGCTACGATGGGATTTGTCTATTCTTAACTGTGCAAAGAGATGCAGTTTGGTTGCATCCCCCACCCACATGCTACTACCAACTGGTACATTCCTCAACTGTGAGCATGTAAATGTGGGGGACTAACAAATTTTAATTTATTTATTTATTTATTTTACATTTTTCAAGGTCATTGAGTAGATTCTGCCTTTCAGTTATTAAAGTGAATGAGAGATTTCTGTGACTAGGTCATTGTGGAGTGGGGTGGGTTTTTTTTGTTAAGCGTGGTGTTAATATTCATCTGCTCTCTCCCCTTTCTCTCAAAGCCTCAATTGTTTCTGTAAGATTTACTTCAGTGTATGAAAACCAATGGAAGTGTTCTGCAAATTCTCAGCTGTTAAACTGCGTATGGTTTTTCCAGAATGGGATATAGGTGTCTGGATTCACAGACTGCTGATTTAATAGTAGGGGGTGGGAGCGGTTGCAAGGGTTCCCTACTTCTCATCCCTCTCTTCTTTCCTGTCCTTCTGTTTTTAAGTCTCATGTTTGTACATTACATACAGGAGATCATATCAAAAACCTGTGCCTGGCACAGAAGTCATTCTGCTTTTGGCGAGGTAACTTGTGCTGCCATTTATCTCAGCACTAAGCACTCTTATTCAGTATAGAAACATTTCGTGGAGATTTTCAAGGCACTGCCATCTTAAACATACCAGTAGAGAGAAAGTAGCATCTCACAGAGTCAGATCAACCTTTGAGTAGAGTCAAGCTTATGAGACTTACCAGAATATTGTGTATGTTTATATTATTACAAGTAAAACTTTCTGATATCTTTTAATTGCACTTGGGGAAAAAATACATGAAGTTTCTGCTCTATTTCAGTCTGAAGATAAATAACACAACAAGAAGCGTGCTTAAGTGGGACAAGATTTATACAGAAACAAGTAATTATCTTTTAGGGAAAAGTACAGTGTTTTCTAACAGTACCATAAAACCATATTATTTACTCAGCAGCTTAAGTGACAACTTTTGTAAAATATGCATAACCTAATTAGTGTTTTATTTTGAAGTACAAAAATTTCCATGCTTTGCTTAATGTTTAAAATTGCAAGCTGAAATAGTCCTAAGTTTGTCACTAGGCAACTATTACTGGCCTCTGGCCTGTAGACTTGCATTAGTCCTCTTCAGTGGGTATTTTGTAGCTGGTATTCAAAAAACGCCTTTGCAGAAGTTTAACTCAAACCAGCATGTCCATTTACTTATGATAATTTATATAGTAAGTGTAAAATTTTCATTGTTGCGTTTATTGCAAGCAGTAATTGCTATCATTCATATCCAGGATATTTGCAAGAAGAGTAGATGAACTTAGCTCACATAAAATCCTGATGAAAAGTACTCATGGTGACTGTTGCTTTTAGGAGTTGGTGTTTATGGGCAGTCTCTTCAGTACTGCCAGTTATCGCATAGCTGGAGTTTGGTGCAGGAAATTTGATGTACATAACCTTACATGGTCCTGTTGCTGATGAGGTGATGGAACACAGGCAGGTATGCCCATGCTGTTCTTGGGGAGTGTATTAAATTTAATGAAGCTTCTGTTTTAACAGGAAGTGTTTACATATGTTTGCAGGCAGCCTCACCCTTTATAGTATAAGGTTTTCACCAAGAAATATGTCTTCTCTGAGTGTTACTATCTTGCACTAATGTGGTATATATATGTAGTAAAACTGGATATAAACTCAACATGACACAGAATCTTCAGGTATGTTACAGAAGCCTTGTCATGATCTTATTCTTGAACAAGCTGCCCTGTATTCTGTACAAGTCTTTCTCCCTTCATTTACAGCCTGAACAATAAATACGCAAAAGGTTCTTGCTAGTCCTCTTGAGAAACTGAATAAGTTGTGGAAGATGCTTTTGAGTTACCCTTTACATTTTTAGAAGGTGATCTGGCACAATTAAAAGACAGTTGAGCTGTGAATGGTGATGTGGATATCAAGAAACCCTTGGCATTTGTCCATCCATGTTTGTTACATTTCAGGATTGATTGTTTGGACAGAGCCTTGGGGGGCATGGTTTAATGGGAGGTGTCCCTGCCCATGGCAGGGGGGCTGGAACTAGGTGATCATAAGGTCCTTTCCAACCCTAACTACTCTATGATTCTATGATGTCAGTTTTCATAATTGGTGTTAAATTGCAAGATGTTAATTTCAAAAGCAGGCCCTGATGAGCCAGGAGGCTGGGGGTAACAGGAGGTGAAAATGGGGAGCCATTCAAGGCTTGTTCTAGGCTGACTACAACAAGGTTTCTCCTGTGACTTTGCTAGCAGAGAGCCTGGGAGGGAGGGCAGGGACAGGCTAGTGGTATTCTCTCTTTCCTTACTTAATGAAGGTAGGAACACAAACACAGTAAGAATTACCTTTGCAAGGGTTTTGTGTTGGGTTTGACCCCAGGGAAAACAAAAAAAAAAAAAGAATATGACAAAGTGCCAAGAGTAAGCTCTACTCCAGCAGGAAGTGTCCTTCATAAATCAAAGAACAAATAGCTCTGAGACATAGATAAATGTGTTTATGGAAGGTAACCATGGATGATGACAAATATACTACCATTTTTCATGGTGTCTCTAGGCAGTTACGAAGATTATTTTGCCAATGGTCATAGGAGGAGGGAAGGGGGCAGAATCCTCCTCAAAATTATAACATACTGTGTTGCAGAGCCCCAGGAGTTGCTAACAGTGTTTTCTGCATGGGTTTTATTCCTTGGCAGGATTCACTATGGCTAAATCTCAGAAGGCCACTTTTTTCAAAGAAAAAGTTGCGTCTATTTGTATATAATACAGTTTGTTAGCCAAAACCCAGCCCCGCGTTATCAAACCATGTATGGTCTTTATTGTAGAGTCTTTCTAACTGCTTGCTAAACATTACTGGAAAACTCTGTAGCTGTGAAGGGAGTCACTTACTTGTTAGAGTTCACAGTTCCCATGTTAATCACAACAAGCATGTGCAGTGAAGAGCTGACCCACCAGAAATCCTCTTCAGTAGGGGTAACATCTGCACTCTATTTTCTTCCTTTATATAAATACATCTGTTGATATTGTCTTAATATTTAGCATGGAGTGAGGAGTGTTCTTCTGAAATTATGTATTAAATGCATTCTTTGAAGAGGAAGAAAGCCAAGTGGCTGATACAATAACCTAACTTTAACTTATTTAATATCTCTAGTTAAAAGAACACTTGCCTTAAGCAAAGCAAAAGCACCTCACAGGAGCTCTTCTTTCAATGGGAATTTACTGAGATTAATTATTAAATTAAAAAAAACCCTGTCACTTCTATGATTGGGTTGGACAAAAACCGTGGGCAAAAGTCAGCACTGGGAAATTTTTGCTTAAGTTGTTAAATTTGAAAACAAATGTTGAACAAACCAAAATAAATAAATGACTCTATTTTATGAAATTGAAATGTAATGGGAACCAGACTTGTATTCAACAAGCCTCCAGATACAGTCCATGCTTGCTTTGAAGCTTTAATCACTGTCTGGCTATGTGTGCAGGATGCACAGGAGCATGCCTGGTGTGTGAGATAATGGGTTTGGGTTTGCAATGCAGCACAACTCAGCCTCTCTCCTCCTTCATTAAGGCCCACCTTGTCTCTCCCTGTCCAAACCTGGTGCTTGAACTGATGGCATAGAGTTTGTGAAGTCCATGTGTGTTTTGGGGTGTCTTGGAGGAGGTAGGGTGAGTTTTGGGGGAGGTGTGGAGCAGCAGTGACTAGACTTTCTAATCAGTTTTTAGTAATCAGTTAGGAAAACGTAAGCATTAAATATGTTAAGTTTTAATTAGTTTGCTTTCTGGAAATCCTTTGCTTGTTAGGCTGTGAAAACTTGCAGCTGTCAACTAAAATTTGTGCAAGTATTCTCTGTAGTGATTTCTGAAGCAGTTCTTCTGAGGATGCCCAAATTTAGACTTAAGCTCCTAAAATGTGATTGTCCTGACAGTGAGGATGTTGATCAGTAGGTGAAATGGAATAGGACAGGTCAAGTTCCCTGGCTCTGGGAGGGAGTACAAGTCTGCTGACTGTTCTTAACATGCACTACTTCACGACAGTAGGTGAAATAGGTTTTTATATTTAGGATACATTATCACTTGAAAGAGTAACTAGTACCATAAGACTACTGGCTTGTCATAGATTTGTCTAACAAGTCTAGCAAATGTGCACCTATTTCCTCTTCAAAACAAGACCACTTATTTCCTTTCCTCTCTTTTTTATGTATCTGTAATCCTGTTTACTGCAAGCAGTTTTGAAACACTATATGTAAGTTAGAAATGTACAAGCAGGTGCTCAAAACTGTTTAGCTTTTTGCTGTTTCTTCTGCTATATCTTTTTGTCAGATGTTTCTACATCTTCATGAAGCACAGTTTGTCCTCAGTAGCGTATGTCTGGTTAAATATCAAGTTGTAACAGAGGAGTGTGTGGAAGTTGATATAAAACCCTGTGTAAGACTTCTTCTTTTCTGTGCTAGTGTTTAATTATTGGAGGTGGCCCATGCGGCTTGCGGACTGCCATAGAACTTGCCTTTCTGGGAGCCAAAGTTGTCGTTGTGGAGAAAAGGGACACCTTTTCAAGAAACAACGTGTTGCATCTCTGGCCATTTACAATCCATGACCTCCGTGAACTGGGAGCAAAGAAATTCTATGGAAAATTCTGTGCAGGATCTATTGATCACATCAGTAAGTATCCGAGGGCATGGGTGCAGTTCAGACAACAGGTGTACTGAAGTCAGATGATTACCAGAGACTTCTTGATTTGACAGAAAGCTCATCTTCCTTAAACATGCTCAAGTGCCTGCTTGCACACACACACAGAGGAAAAGAAATGGTCTCATTTAAGCAAAATGGCAATTGAACATTTGACGGTCTTACAGAGCAGCTTTTTTGTTAGTCAGGATTTGTTAAACAATATTTTTTGATTATGAAGTATGAAGACTGTTAGCATTCATTCTAGTATGTTGAAGATAGACACAACCCTTAATCTAACGGAAAAATATGCAAAAGCGGGGTATTTTGCAGGTAAATATGCTGTATAATTTTCTGTCCTAAAATGGTCAACATACTGGTTAGCAGATCTTTTAAATATCATTAAAAAGGAAAGTTCTAAATAAGTATTGCTAGAAACTCACTGAAGTGAGTTTTATTACCTACAAATTGTGCTGCCAGAGGAAAATGAGACAGAAGAGAACAACAGGCTGTGGTGGTTGCTACATTTGCATTCATCACAGTATGGGAAATAATAATGCTGCATGCTTGTGTTAACAATATCAGTTGGGTGGCATGCTTGTAATAGCTGTAATTACTTACATACTAAATACTTCTTTGTTACTCACTGTCTACAGGTATTCGACAGCTTCAACTTATCCTCTTCAAAGTTGCACTTATACTAGGAGTTGAAATCCATGTGAATCTAGAATTTGTGAAAGTCCTGGAACCTCCTGAAGATCAAGAAAACCAAAGTATTATTTGTCATAATGTAGTTTTGTTCACAGTACCTTCTTTTTGTCAGGTGTTATGTGCAATTGTTCAAGGTGAATTCTGCCTACAGAAATGGGAGGTTTTTGCCCTTCTTATTCAACAAGGTTTGCTGCGCGCAGTTGTAAGCATGATATGTGTCACTGTGGCAGAGCACTGATAGTTCTTAAAATACAACCCAGTCTGAGAAGTTGAGGTTTTGCATTATGCCTTCTGGCATGCATTTGAGGCTTTGTAGGGAGTCTGGTGTGGCTTTTTGATATCTTCTTGCAAAAACAATTTTTGATTGATAATATAAATATTGAGGATGGATTAAGCTCCCTGGGCCTCATTTTGCTTTCACATTTGATGTAATTCCCACTAGTGCACGGAGTCTTATCAGGCATGTTATGCAAGGTTTTTAAACAAAATAGAGAATGAGCTCTCATTCTTTTTTCTATTTTTTTTTAATAAGATTAGTATTTAGGATGTAGTTGCAGTAGAGCATTTAAAAATTTTGCTTTCATTAAAAATACTATGCTGTCTCTTTTTAAAGGGTCTTATAGTGACAGTAGGATAAATATATTTTATATAAATAAAAAATATATAAATGTTTAAAGTAGTTAAACATATATGATTTTTAAATATGGACAATACAAACATTTTTGCATAATCAGCTTTGTGTTAATGCAAAGGTTAAATTTTGGTTTGTAAGCATGCTCACATTTAATTTCTATTTGGAAGACAATAAAAAGTATTGATGATAGAATGCTATGTTTCTTCTTTTAATACCCAGTCCTTCATTGTGATACGGGTCTGAAAAGAAGTTTAGTGCATTAGGTGATCCAAATGAAGGCTTCTGTTCTTTTTTTTTTTTTTATTATCAGTGTATGAGCTTGACACCTTGCTAACACAGCCTGAACATAGCTTTGACTGCAACAGAGCTTCCCTCCATCAGACCAAGGCAGAATTCAGCTCTGTTTGAATGAGAAATGGATCATTTATCCTAATGCCCTTCCTTCAGACTGAAATCACTTCTCCTTTGTATTACTGAAGAATGAATAAGTGTTATTCCTTGTGTTTTTAGAGATAGGTTGGAGGGCTGAATTTCTCCCCATGGATCATCCTTTGTCAGAGTATGAATTTGATGTTATTATTGGTGCAGATGGCCGCAGGAACACGTTGGAAGGTAGGTGAATGTGTGCTTAGGAGAACACAAAGCAACAGACTTTTCAATCTACTGAAGCCTGTGGAAACTATTTTTTATGTGGTATCTTTTGCTTCTGTTGTTAAGTTGTAGCTCAAAATAGAGACATTTAATGTCATTACCAATTCCCAGCACTATGTATCTGCGTTGCCTACAAAATTCATCATGATGCCATTGGGCTTGCTTCAGGGTTAAGCAATTATATGATTTAACTTCAAGGACACTGACAAGATACATGCCAGGAATTGCGTAGTCTTTGCTATTGTGCCTTAAATTTGTACTGTATGTTTCACCTAATGACCAAAACATGACTGTCAGGTATTTAATGAAGGCATCAGAGGTATTGCTGTCTTACAGAGATGATTTAACTTCAAAAGCAAATACTTTGGAAACAATACCAAAAGGTAGTAACTCTAAGCAAGGAGGGGGAAAGAGGGGGGAAATACTTCATGAACTGGAGCCACTTCTGAGAACTCAGACCATCTGAGCTGTCTGTTTTAGCAAGACACTAGCTAAGCTGCTCCTGTATCACATGAGCAAACCTGTCGCTTAATTATATATTTGCTTTGTAGCCTTAATTATATCCATGTTAGTTTCAGTTCACTAAGTACGCTATTTCCTTTTTTATTAGCTTCATAGTTTGCTTCTTCTTACATCTGCCAACCACAATATGTTTAGAGTTAATGCTTGATTAGAAATTTCCCCACAGTATTGTCTAGCTATCCTCTCTAAAAGACTGCTTAAATAATAAGGTATCAGCAAAATGAAATTATTCTTACCTCAGCTGCAGACTTTATTGAGAAGTTAATGTGGTTATCATAGTACCAGGATCTAAGGGAAGAATTAGTACACTGAAGATTGTTTACATACAGGGGCTGGTAGTGTCATATTAAATCAATCCCAATGAAATAATAAGAACATATCAAGAAACGCAGGGACACATATTTGTAGCTGATTTATTTCTTCTTAAAAACTACATGTATTCTCTGCAAAGTCATCTGGGTTGAAGCAATCCCAGGCACAGCTACAGGCTGGGCAGAGAAGAGATTCAGAGCAGCCCTGAGGAGAAGGACCTGGGGGTGTTGATAGATGAGAAAATGAACATGAGCCAGCTTCAGTGTGCGCTCACAGCCCAGAAAGCCAAAAGTATCCTGGGCTGCATCAAAAGGAGCGTGACCAGCAGGTCGAAGGAGGTGATCCTGCCCCTCTACTCTGCTCTCGT
>WYDI02030623.1:0-15645 GCA_009867235.2 Psittacus erithacus
TCAAGGCCAGGTTGGACACAGGGGCTTGGAGCAAGCTGCTCTAGTGGAAGGTGTCCCTGCCCGTGGCAGCGGTTGGAACTGGAGGAGCTTTAAGGTCCCTTCCAACCTAATCCATTCTAGGATTCTATGATAATAAAGCCATTTATAGAAGCAGAGCAAGGCCCTTTGAGTGTCTGGCTGGAGGCTAAATAAGGAAGTCTCAGCGCAACTGAAAATGCAAATTTACACCCGATACACTCTTCAGAACCACAAAGCACCCAGAATTATCCACGCTTCTGCAGTGATGGTTTTTAATAAGCAAAGCACAACTCAGCTTGAAGTATCACAACTCAGTTGACAGCAATTATGCGGCTCACAGCTGTGAGTAAGAGAGCTGTAATTTGCTTGTAAAAAGGGATTTGCAAAACAGGCATTGTCATACCTGGGGGGAGGTGGAACAGGCTTCTGGACACTGAAACAGAGCCCATGAGCTTGATTAGGGCCATGGTATGGATCTTGTCCCAGAATGACAACCTTCACCTGAAACCACACCTTTGTTAGCACTGAATTGTTATCAGTGTAATTCCCAAAAGAGGTAAAGAAAAAACAGAAGGCTTTTAAACAAACTCTATCCTAAACCAAGCATACAGACCACCAAAAACCCACCCCAAACCACTTGAGAACTGAAGTTTAAACCACTTGCATCTCATTGGAAGCAAGTTAAAGATCACAATCCCCACCTAACACTAAGGATTAGCATCCCCACAGCTTTGCTACCAAGATTATGAGGATAATTTTGAGTGGAGAAAACCAACATTTCCATGAGCCATAGTAAAACCCTTTATTAAGGTATTTTCCAAGTAGAATTTTTAACATTTCAGTTTTATGCCACTCCTGCTATGATATTTTGACACAGTTTATGGGCAATGGGATTGACTTAAACATTGGGGTTCTTTTTAATTATAGTTCATTACAGACCAATGAAAAAAAGAAGAGATGTAAAAGCCAAAAATCAAGCATGCCATTAAGGTGGTAACACTGGAAATAAGGACAAAAGTCCAATTAAAGTTTTAAAGGAAATTCTATGACCAATAAGGGCAATAAAACAATAAAATGTCACTATCAAGGATGAAAGAGCTGCCGGGATTTATAAGCTATGTGAGAGAAACAGCAGCACCATGGGACTGAATCTTAACAGAGCAAACATCAAGCAAACACACCAACACCCCCAGCACCGCCTTTTCATCGTTCTAAATGCAGCAGCAGCAGAGACACCTCACGCGCACTCAGCAGCTCTACTCACATCCCTAATGTCGCACATCTGCGTCCAGGTGAAGACTTGCTCGGGGGGGGGATACACCGTGTAGCGCTTCCTCTCCTCTGCCACGAACGCCATCAGCTGCAGGGAGCAGAAGTGAACCCAGGGCTGCGGGGAGCAGCAGCCGCCAAGCCGGGGGCCGCCTCATTCACCGACTCACCTCAACGAAGTAGGGCTTGGAGAACTCTGCGGCCAGCTGCCGCCGCCAGCTCTCCCCGAAGCCCGGCGGCACGTTCCGCTCCGCCAGCCGCTGCCGCGCCGCCTCCTTATTCTTGCGGATCCGCTCCAGCTGCTCTGGGCTCAGCAGGAAAGCTTTCCCCGGCTCATCTCCCGCCGCCTTCGCCTTCTTCGCGGCGCTGTCCTGGAAGCGGCGAGTTAAGAGACGGCCGTAGAGCGGCCCGGGGGCACCGAAACTCGGCAGCAGCCCGAGCAGCGGCCGCAACCCAGCCGCCACCATGGCCCCACCAAGCACCGCCCTCCGCACGCGGGTATTTCGCGGCAAAACAGCATCGGGCCGCTCCCCATTGGCGGCAGATCCGCGCGGGGCCCGCCCACAAGCGGGAGCACAAATTCTCTTTCTTCCTATTGGTAAACGGCAAAGTGCCCGCTCCTTCCTATTGGCTAGCCACAGCCGGGGGAAAGGATTTCTACCCAGCAACCGCGGCGACACGGCGGTTCTCAGCATTCATTGGGAGGCGTCAGAGCGCGGCTTTGATTAGCAGCTCATTCAAGCGCGCAGGGAGCGCGGGGATTTTGGAAGCGGCGGCTCAGCGAGCGCTCCTTTCACCCCAACACCCCAAAATCCGCCAGCGCCGCGCACCCCAACTGCAACCAGTGCCCCGAGGCCCCCCTTTCACCTCTAGCCCCTCTCCTCCTTCCACAGCCGCCACCAGCCCCAGCCCCAGCTCCAGCGCCGCCGGCTCCCCCTGCCCGCTACCTCAGCATCACCGCCCGGCTCCGGGGAGCGGCTGCGCTTCTTCGCCGGCGCGGCGCTGAAGAAGGAGTGCAGCGTCTTCTGCCCGATCATGGTGGCGACGGAGCGGCAGCGCGGAGAGGCGAGTGAGGGGGGGGATGCGAATTTGGCGCCAGAACCGCGCGCGTGCGCGGGGTGGGCGGAGTCTCGCCGGAGGGCGGGGAGCAGCGCGCTCCCTGACGCATGCGCGCTCGCCCCTCTTGTCCCGTTCCCTCAGGCGGCTGCCTCCGGTCCCCCTGCGGTACCGGTATCGGTGCCGGTGCCGATGGACAGGTTCGTGGTTAAGCGGCCCCCTGGGGAGGCAGGGAGCAGCGGGAAGAGGCCGCGGCTGGAGGAGCCCGCCCCAGGGCAGCCCCTCTGGCAGGAGATCCGGGCCGAGGGCCTGAGCTGCGACTACCGGCTGCTCTTCGGCAAGGCCGAGGCTGACGAGATCCTCCAGCAGCTGGAGGAGCAGGTGGAGTACTTCGAAGGTAACGGCTCCGCCGCCCCGTGAGGTGTTTCCCGTGGCCTGGGCAGCAGGGCCGAGATGTGGAGGGGCCTCTGCAGGCACCTGGTGTCTGCAGAGTGTCCCTGAGAAGCCAAGAGCAAGCACAGGTCCCATCCCACACGGTTAAGCTTTGCTTAGCTTAAGTGCTTGTCGAGGGTTTTAATTTCTGGTTTAAGACAGCTGGGGTAATCCTGGAATGGTGCCAGAGGTGTGTTGGTACATATGAGATATCCCCCGTCATGTTAATTCAGCAGCAGAATGTGATGGGAGTGCGCATCCCATTCATCCCATTCAAGTGAGATAGTGAGGCAGTGCCAGACCTGAGTGCTTTGCTGGGACAGGAACACCTGAAGTTTGTCACAACCATCCTTCTCTTGTCCCACTGGGGAGTCACAGAAGCTCCAGATCAAGGGAACGCTGAGCTGTGTAGAGGTAACACAGAGTTGGGTTTGATCCTTCTCGTTTCTCCTTTGAACAGGTGAAATGACAAAAGTGCAGGTGTTTGGCAAATGGCATCACATTCCAAGGAAGCAGGTAACCTATGGAGACCCTGACTTAACATACACATACTCAGGCGTTACCTTCTCTCCTAAGCCGTGGATCCCAATTCTAAACCGTATCAGAGAGCGCGTCACCTCAAACACAGGACATGCTTTCAATTTCGTGGTTATCAACAGGTATGTCTGGTTTCTGATTGCGTCAAGCAGCTTGTGCAAATGGAAAGTTGCTTGTGCGACACTTAACACATCACTGAGGAGCTGTTTGACGTTCATTTGACAGATACAAAGATGGTGAGGACCACATAGGTGAGCATCGAGATGACGAGAGAGAACTGGTTCCCCGCAGTCCCATTGCATCCGTGTCCTTTGGAGCTTGCAGGGACTTTGTCTTCAGGCACTGTGCTTCCCGAGGGAAGAATGCAACACGCCACATCAAGCCCATCAAGCTGCAGCTAGCCCACGGGAGCCTGCTGATGATGAAGTACCCCACCAATGTGTATTGGTACCACAGTCTGCCACCCCGCAAGAGAGTGCTTGCCCCAAGAGTCAACCTCACGTTTAGGAAAGTGATGGCTATAGCTAAGAAATGAAATATTCAGCCCTCAAGCTCCAGGTCTTTTAACTCTGAAAACAGAAGCTTTCTTTCCCAAAGTAACTCAATTTCTCATTCACTGTTTTTGATGATCCAAGGTACAAATTAAACCAAGAGAGGAGATATCGTTCTTGATAACTTGCTAATAAACACTGTGACTGCTGATCTTAAATGCCAGGAATACTTTGTGAAATGCTGCTGTAGTTCTGCTGATACATGTTTTTAATGAGCAAGACCCTTGTTTTGCTCAGGAGGAAGTTTGTTCTCAATTGATCTTCATCTAGCCAGTTGTCCCAGAAGATCAAAATAGCCTGTAGCCTCTGAAACAGTTTATAATTACTATAAAGTACAGGATGTGATCGTTGGAAGCTGGTGCTGTTCAACAGGTGACACTTTCTTGTCTGCTCTGTCAATAAGCTATAGTTTGCTTATTTTTTAAGAATAAAATATAACAGAGACTGCCGCAAAGAGGAGGAGCGCTAAGATATGGATATAGTGAGTGTAGCGGGGCTGGCTGCATGTTTTACAGTCACTGTGTCTGCAGATACTCCTCTGCCTCCTCGGCTGAGGTGAGAGTCTGGGTTCTTTTGGTCATTGGGAAGGAGGAAGCTGTGCAGGGACAGGGTCCTTTGTACAGAAACCAGGCAGCATAAGATGATTTTCTGGGAAGAGACTGGGTTGGACCATTTACATGGACAATGCAGTGGGAAAGGCTGTGCCTTCTGAGAGTGTTTTTCTAAATAATTATCCCTAGGGATCCATTCTGACTTCCTGGAAGCCATCACCTTCCATGCTTATGGTGAATCCTGAGGAAATGAAGAGGGACCTTCCAAAGTCACCAACAACAGGTCTTATGATGGTGAGTACTGAGTGAGAACGTGACCTGACCCTTGTGTAACCAGGCCACAACCACCTCAATTAGTGATGGGCTCTGTCCCTCCGTGCTGGGTTGTTAGAGCTGTGGAATTACGTCTGTTTAGAGCATTTGGAGTGGGTACTTCCTACTCTCTGCCACAGAAAATGCTATGTGTTGGTAAAAAGCTGCATGAATGCTGCTTATCCAGAGAACTTGAAGTGCTCCTTCTGTCACGCATGCCAAATGCAGTTTGGCTTAGAGTTTGGTCTTCATTTCAAGCCATTACCACGTGTGACCAGCTATGTTTTTAAATAAGTTTGTTCTTTTATTGCTACTGTACAGTTACAAAAATACCCTGAATTGAACACACAACTTCAAACAGCAGTGCAGTGTTTGACTATAATGTCATACATCTTCAATAACGCACAGAATAATCCAAACACAGGGATGTTGTCTTGAAGCTCTTCTCTCATGGTCTTTTACATTTTATTAATGCCTTCTCCACCATGGAAGCTTGTGAGTAACAAGCACCAGTAGCTGATGAGCCTCATGTGCCTGCAACAGAACCCAGTGGCTTCTGAAGGTGAGGGTTGGGTGGCAAACATCTGCACAGGTCTTTGATGCTCACAGGAGCTGGGAGTGTCCAGCGTAGCTCATGACCAAGGTGCTGATGCTCCCTTCCTTACACAAAGGGCTTAGCCAAGACCATCTAATCCTTCCTAATAGTGAAAGCTAGAACAATGCTGGCTACTCAGCCCTCATCTTTACAGCCCCTGAGGAAGCTTCTGGAGTAAATCTGCAGCTGGGTGCAATAGAGCATTTATTTATCAGTGCTCTCACTCTCATCAAACAGGCCCCTCTTGGAAAGCAGCTCCGCACAAAAGAAAAGTACATTGAACATAGAAGCTGGCAGCAACACGCGTGGCTTTATGCCCTGATACACGCTGACAAATGACAGCTTAGTCCATTGTGTGTTGTGTGTCTTGACTCACCTCCAGCACTGCCACTTTCTAAACCAAGTGCCCTGTCCAGATGAACCTCCCCAAAATTCAGTTAAAAACCTTAAACAGACCATTGAGAACAGAAAATACACACTGCTGGCAGTGGAAACGTTCTGAATTTGTGAGGTACAAATGGGGTACCTGCTGGAACTGGGTGCTTTTATGTTTTGTCTTCCATGACTTCATAGAGCTGCACACCAGAGCTGCCCAGAATGGAAAGGGGGCTTTCACCTTCCACAAGTCCATTAGCTCTTAGGTCAATGGCCCTGTTTGGCATTTTGCATCCTTGTAGTGTTTTTTACTTATTCTAGTGTCTTGCTTGTTGCTTTTTCATAACTTAAAATAGAAAGGTTAAAACAATGCTACAGCCTAGCACAGAGAGGGAGACTCCTTAGGAACTAGTACATCAGTGGACTTAACAGACTATTTTATGTACTGTGAGCATTACTTGGAGTAGGAATTGTGATCCATACTCTGGAATGATGAGTTGTGTAAAGAGTTTTGCATACACATCCATGACCACTCCTATTTTGGCTGTTTTTTTGGAGGAGCTCTGGATGCCTGTGAGCTTTGGGCAGCAATATAAATACACGAGGTACAAAGTTGCCTTAAAAAACTATTAAGACAGTTGTTAGCACTGGAAAACTTGGTTGCTCTTTTACATTGAAAAAGGTTGTCTGATGAGTTATGCTTTTTCTCCTCCAAGCTCACAAGGATGGAAAAGAGCTAAAAGGAGCTTACATACTTCATCCCTGGTCACTTAAAAGCAGTCAAAAGGATCAGTTTTGCTACTTCTCCATCTGTGCTTAGTTTGGGGTTTACTTTTCTTTTACACCTCACACAATCCAGAGCAGCAGAGTGCAATTCCCTTCTGTTCCTGCAGCAACCTGTGTCTCATGCAGCACCACTGGGCTTTTCAGGCTGCTGTATGACTTCCCCAGGCAAGTGAATGCCCCCCAACCCTGATTCAGTCATGCAATCCCTAACTTCCCAAGAGGGCTCTCAGCTCACAGTCACAGCCAGCACAAGCTCAATAGCACGGCAGACAGCACAGATCTGAATGGTCTATGAAAAATGGCAGTTTTCAGCATTAAAATAGAAAGGGTAAGTCTAGAACACGAATTACAGTAGCCTTGAAATCACAGCATTAAAAGTTGTAGTCGATACTACAAGCAACTGTATTCAACAGTTTCAGAGTGACAAGGAAATGATAATACTGGTCACCAGCAAACGCTCCTGTGTCTTGAGTTCAGCCATATTCCAGAGACAGAACAAATCAGAGGCTCAGCTAAAATAGATTAGAAAACCCTAAATTTTCTCCTGGAAAAAGGAAACTGCACTTTGCATCAGCGGAAGTACTTCTGTGATGTCTGAAGAACTAAAATACCAGGAAGATGGTGCGAACAGGGAAGTTGGGTTTTGGATCATGCATGTTATGTAGAGATGCCTTACTTTACCGATTAGCTGGGATATCGAGATCTGATTCCATTAGAAGTTCATCCCATCAACGCGAGACATTTATCAGAACACAACACACGCAGTGGACTCAGACAATGGTGATGTAGCTCTTCACATAGGCTCAAGGCACTTTGTTTCTTAAATCATTGCCTTTGATAGCAGAAGCTTCCCATCAACCACTCCTGGGGCTGCCCTGTTCAGAAATACCTGCAGTGAAATGTGTAGGATTAAGCATCTCCCTGTGAAAACATACATGTATGTCAGAGTATGGAACACAGCCTTGGGAAGTCTGTTTGCAATGTCTGTTTCAGAGCTGTGATGTTGGCAAAATTACTACCTAACAGAATAAATACTCCTTTAATACAGCTCTGCTCCAGGCTGCACAACATCAGCAGACCAACTTTGGTACATACACAACTCCCAGCAGGAGCCAGCCTTTGCCATAGAGGAGGGGAAGGTTAAAGGGCCTGTGGTGGGTTATTTGCATAACAGACAGGAGGTGCCACATAGATCTCATTAGAGGAATTCCGTCAGGTTTTGTCCTTCTGCTCTCTTCATCACTCTTCAGCCTTTGACTCCAAGCTCTGGTGCTGTACCCTGGAGTGGACACGCTCATAGAACAGCAGGTAGGCACTGCAGGAGAGGACCTCCTGCAGGCTGGCTTTGCGGACGGTGTCATCTGAGATCCACAGCCACTGGCTGCTGACCGCGAAGGGGCTGCGGGGGGAAGGCGGGGAGCGGCGGTAGGTCACAAAGTGTCCCGAGTGCATGTCGCCGTGGTGAACCACCACTGCCATCAGGCGGTAAAGGTACACGGGGGAGCTGAAGGACACACAGAAACAGGAAAAGGTCAGCATCACACCTGGACCAGAAGCAGCCCCAGTTGCTTTGTCTTCAGCTGCAGTTTCTTTGTAGAGCAAACAGATGCTCTAAGAGACGTGCTGCCTTGCAATTACTTTTCTGTACAGGAAGTATCCACTGCAGTGCTGCAAGAAAGCCATTTAAGAGTGTATGCAACAGAGGGTTACTATGTTCTGTACAGCATTATTTGCAACAGCGTGTTCCATCAAACCTACCAAAGTGCCACCACTCCATTCTTAAAGCACTGTTATTGGACAGAAAAGCTATTATAGAAAAATGTGCTTTTAACCAAAAGGGTAAAATTGCAGCAGGTAACCCATGATTTACCGCAATCAGGGAAAGGAGATTCTGAGTTCTGCTTGCAACAAATTCTACTGCCGTGGAGAAATGGAGCCAAAGAGAACCACCAAATATCAGCCAAGAGAAAAGCAAGTATATCCACACAGAAGCTGGGGTAATGTGAAATTCAGTGACTGTGCAGCCTCAGAATAAAGACAGAATAAAGGAAGCTATAACTGGAAGGGACAGAACTTACACGATGGGATACAACTCTGATTTACCTGCATTCTGGGAATGCAGCAAGTGAAAAAGTTCCCGAGGACATTAAAAATGAAGAGGGGCAGGCACCATTCACGAAGTGTGGTTTAGTGCCTGATGGTTGTTCTGCACCTGCAAGAAAAAGGAGACAGCAACTTAATTCAAAGGCTGCTATTAGTATTGCTAATAATTGCAGGTGCTTCTGTTCCTGCAGCACATCACAGAATACAAAGGTGGTTTATTTACTTTAATTCATGAGGTACCACAATCCCTTAGAAGATGCCATTCCCAGCATCTTCTTATGCTTGTCCTGAAACCTTAGAAGAGATCACTAACAAGTCCCTAAGACTTCAACATTCCTTCATCCTTTGGTCATAAATCGTGTTCTGTGCTGTCTGGGAATTTTTGTTTGTAAGGTTTAACATTTAAAAGGATCAAATTATATTATCAAAAGACAACTGTAAACTTGGAGCAGGGGATCCTAATGCTTTCTGGAAAAGGGATTTCTATCTGTCCTCTTTGCACAGCTCTAAATAAAGATACTGCTTTTGCATTCATTCAGCAGATCAGAACGGTTTATCACTGAAATGCAGAAATACCTGATCTATTTTATTTCACAGTACCTGCAGGCTTCACTGCTATCCCATCCTTTGTTCCAGGTGCTGTCTCTTCAGAGTTCTTCTGATTCAGCTCAGTCTGGCTGGACTTGTGAACAGGGACGTGGTATTTGTAGATGTCCATGATGAGGAACTCATTGAACTGCACGTGCTCATGACGCTTCAGAGGAGTGCCTTGGTTTGACCAGCTCAGTCTTTGCAGATGGATACACAAACACTGAGGGAGCTTCAGCAATATTCCAGAGAAAAGGAGAGTCAAAATCCCATTTTCAATGAAAAGAAACTGCTACGCAAGTTAAAAGCATACTAAAGGAACTGGTGAGTCTAGTGGATAAGGAAGTGCATCACTGAACTGTTCCCTTATGTGCTACTAGAAATGTTCACTCCAGTTTGTTGGAGTGAATTGTAAGACATTGCTAATACTCTGTGAGTAAAGGCTTTGCACAAACAGTACCAAGAAGAAAGGCCAGGGAGTTACAAATGTCTGACATTCAAAGTCATGCCAGGGTTAACCTCTGTCAATAAGTACATATTCCTATTGATGGCACTGAGGATGAAAACTGGACATCAAGCAAAGAGATGAAAGAAAGAAATTGCTGTATAGTGGGATTTAAAGTAGATTTGGAAGGTTAGCTTGCCTCACCTTTCCTAACTTTAATTGCTTAACAAATGTTGTTCTCTGGTTTTCTATGTTCTGTCCATTCAGAATCCCTTCTGCCTGAATCTGAAATCAAAAGAAAAAGAATAAAGCCATTTGATTACCTGCCGTGTTTGATTACACATAATAGTGCAGGTCTGCACACTGCAGACAAAAGCAATTCTCTATCTAGAACTATGCTTGGTGCATTAATAACACCTACAGTTTTCTAGGAACTTTAGGAGTAGTTGGTCTCTCCTAATGGATCAGAACTGTAAGCCAAAATCAAGCAAAAAGGAGCATTTACAGAACAAGCCCAGTGCCCAGGTTTGTGTGTAGTCACATGCCATTGCTGTTGGCTTTCTAATGAACCACTCTGGCTCTGTGCTGCCATCAAACTACGGCAACTGCTTAAAATACCAGACCAAAAAACTATCCCAGATATTATCTAAATAATACCTGGTAATTACAGAATCAAATACTTGCCGGTTTTGTAATATTAGTAATAAATAAAGCTTCAAAGTAGTCTGTGAGCTAAGAACTCCGTCTTAAATAGAAGAAATCCCAGGCAGGCTAGCGGCTTTCCGACAGTCATGAAGGAAGGAGTAGGACACTGAAACTTTTAACTCTGTCAGCAGCTTCCAACTGAGCTAGAGGGTTACTTAAATGAAGAGGACATACTTTAGTGCAGTTGTCACACACAACATCCTTCACAGATTCAGAGGAGATGAAATGGTGGAGGCAGTGGTCCAGCGTCATGGGACGACCCTTAGTACAAATGAAAACCACAGTTACATGGAGTAGGTTTAGGGCGCATGAAACTTACTTTTGTGAAAGGATTTTTCCTCATTTTTTCCATAGAAACTAGAGAATTGCACACTTACTTCTTGAGAAAACTGACTAAATGGCTTTGAGTGTAGAACACCGATAATGTAACTATGGGGGTTATTCTTTGGCCTGGATTAAACACAAAACATTCCAGCCTGTGGATAAGAACATTGGCTGAGTCCCCCCAGACCTACAGTGTTTTGCCATTCACTGTTTTTCAGAGAGCCAAAAAGAAACAGAAACAATTCCAGTTGAAATCACTCAATCCAAAAGCCTGTATTGGGTAACTTGTGTGCCATCTCCACAGAGAAAGCATCTGAAGGTCACCTGCCAGAAACAGCCCTCCAGATATGATCTGGTCTGTTCAGATTACACAGCAAGAGGCAAATACCCCACCAGGAGAGCCAGAAAACTGGTGGTGTCAACAAAGTCATGCCTGTTGTACTCACTGGTACAACATCATGTTAGAGATCAGTTTCTGTATCAGCAAAACACGATCATTTCTAAAAAGGCAAGTAAATAAACTGTAGCTTCTCATTTACACTTATGCTGGAGCATCTTAAAAAGGGAGTAATGAAGCTAAGGCTGTGACAACAAGGCAGTAGGCAGACTGGCTTGCGGTCAGGGAGAGATACGTACCCACACAGCTGCTGGAATGCTCAGTGAGAGACTGTCAAAGGTATCATACCTCACAGGACTCTGCACGGAAACATTTCACACATCCAGTGAGAAAATTTAGGGTAATCCAAATAAAACAACCCCAAAACACGCCAGCCTCACGCAAGATGAACATATGCTCTCTGCTGTCCATGGTGGTCAGTGGAATGAGGTCAAACCCTCCATATTCCAAGTACCAAAGGTGCAACTTAGCCTCTTTTCCGCCCCTTGTTTGCAAGTCTTTGAGAAGTAAAAGTGCAAACCTTACTCTCACAGTTTGTTCTCCAAATGAGATTTACTTTCTGTATTTTTTCTTTATCCAGGTTACCTTCATCTCCTTCCTCTGGGTAACTGGACTGCAACTGAATCTGGCTTTGCATGTGCCATCTCAACACTGCATGTGGAATGACTAGCTAGTCCTAAAGCACTACCCACGTGAGTGGATTTTCAGTATGTGGTAGCTGTGGGACTGAACACTAAATATTCAGCTATTATTCTGTCTGCTAAGACAGCTCTTATGCCCACAAAATGGATCACACAATGTTCTTCAGTATATTGAATGATACATTCTTGTTCACAACCACCACCATAAGAAGTACTTGAAAAAGTAACAACCTGGGCTGTGAGTCCTGCAAAATCTTTGGTGCTGAAACCAACTATGTCAGAAACAAGGGATGGTGGTTTCAGAACCATCCTTTTTCACACACACCTATCACCAGACACACATTCTCATACCTGGTGTTCACAGTGTTTGCAGACCATGTTGCTGGTGAGCCTTCCATGAAAAGGATGTGGAGATTTCCAGTGATTTGACACAAGGGGAAGAGATCCTGAAACACAAAGTTGAAATTGTCCTTTTATTTTCAATACATCTTGTGTTCATTGCTGTAATTCTACATTTTTGGTCCACTGTAATAAAAGTAACTGCTCTAAAACATGTTCTGACCCACTGACACATAATTAATGGGTCTTTAACAGCTGAAGAGATGTATTTCAGTCCAATACAAAGATCAATCAATATTAACCCCTTAATAAACACAGTGACTACACTATGAATATTCACGTCAGAATGGAAAAAGGCATACCTCTTGTTCTGCAGCTTATTTGCTTTTGGGTTATTTCTGGCTGCTACAGAGGAAGATAAAAGATTTCATTAACCCTACCTTAGAAAGCACTGAGTATTAAATATGTTCTTATTTCACCCCTAATACACTTTTCTGCCATTAGAACTATTATGTGGGCTTCGTGTCTCTTTATGTTTGATGAAGGCCAGAAAACCAGGTACGCAGCAAACTTACAATTGACAAAAAGAAAATTCTAGTGAACTGAATACTTAAGCTACAGAATTCTCTGTCTTGGAGTATAAAATAAAGCTGATATTATAACCCTTTTGTATCTATTTTAGACAAAAAGTGATAGAAATTCCCCATCTGCATGAAGTTTACTACTGACCTGGAGGCTGAGATAAATTCAACATCCAAATGGACTATTCCATAAATGTCCATTTTGCAGTTTTCAAACCTCTTTCATGGGTCAACTCTTACAGATAAGAGTGCTTAGAAGGACTGCTGTTCATGGCTGTATTTCAATCCCTATATTCAATGGCATTTAGGGATGCAAAAGCCCTCGTGAAACTGGGATCACTGTAAATTCAGTGTAAATTCCCTTATGGAAACCACTTTTCATGCTTCAGATTCCCTGCCCTGTTGATTCATTTCTATCAGAGCACTAAAGAACAGCTTTGTAAACATAATGAAACATCTCCCATTTCTAAACAGACACTTTATCCTTGACACACTTAGGAAGGTAGGCAGCCTATGAGACTCCTGATAGAAGACATCACCTCCAGCGAGTGCACATCGAACAAATGTGTCACACGGGGCTGACGATCCCGTTCGTCTTCTAGTGAAGAGGTAAGGACATGAAACAGTTCATGAGCATCCTATTAAATAGAGGCATAAGACTTAGAGGAAGCAGAACCAAAAGATATCAAAACATACTCCAAGAAGTACTGACAAACAATTACTAGAGTAGGAAATTAAAGGAAAAATTACTGCTTAGAGCCCACCTCGTGTATTAGTCGTGATTATTTGTGCATCTGCAAACTTCACCACAGCAAAGGTTCAGATTTGACACTCAGGGCTGTTATGTACCACAGCTTCAACTTTCTTTTAGTCCATATCTGAGCACTGAGGTGGGCATCAGCCATTCTAACATGAGTTCTGTACTCACCTGCTCTTCGAATGATGAGATCTGCCACCTGTACATTCTTAGAACTTCTAAGAGGCAGCTTGCATCCAGGACATCATCTTCTGTTGCCTCTTGACAGGATAAAGCTGGAGACAGTGCATGTCAAAATGTCAGCAAGAGCCACAAAGAACAGTTACAACACAAACCTTTAATTTAGACCGTATGTTACTTGTGCATCATATAACTGATGACAGGAGAGTTATTCTTACGGCAGGTAGGCAATGACCATCAAGCTAATGTGATTAATTCCCATCTGACTCAGGCTGGCTGACCTCATGCATTCTCCTCAGCTAACACCTATGCAAAGTGAACGGTTTCTCAACTATAATATAAATACTAATAATAGAAACACTGTCCAGAAAGACAAATTTTTACTGGTGGATTAGGTAAAAAATGGTACTTTACAAGGCACAGAAACCTTTACATGCCCCATCTTCCTTCCCTCAGTTAAATGCACACACTTAACTGGCACCATGCAACATCCCAAGACAGGAATACTTCCAATGAAGTTTAAAACAAAACCCTGTGAGGAAAGCCAGGTGAGCCAACAGATTCCTTATACATTTTGTGTGCTTAAATAGGAAGTAGCTGATGCATGAATTCAGCACAGGGACAAGTCTGACAGAGGCTACCAAATAGGGCCTGGAGGCTTTAGCATTTTTATCCAAGATCATACAAAGCATCTAATTTAATAGTCCCTATTTTTGGTAAAATAGCAAGCTTGGGAAGAAATGCTTAAATTGTTTTATAATGCATTTTTTCATAGAGAATTCTGAGTGCCCATCTGACTGTGATAATTTTTTCCTGCTTAATTACGCTGAGTCCATATTCATACTGGTTTAACCCTTAATACTCTGAAGAGCAAATACATTAAAGCCTGTGGCACTGGGTTCTATAACCACATTTTGAGCACCCCTGTTGCCCTCTACCTTGATTTATTCAACCTGCTGGCAAACAGCTTCTCCAGAGCAATGTGTACAATGCTGGGGTGGCTGTTTCTCCATTGAATTCAGTATTTAAATTGAAATTGAATTAAAACCAGAATACAAGGCCACAGGAGCTGCCTTTCTTTAGGAAAGGAGGTGAGGAACAATAATATTTAATATTTCCTTCTTAGTTTATCACATTATGGAAAACATCAAAGTACCTCTTAGGAGACGCAGCAATGTGACTGACAGGTAGTGGTGCTCAGTGGACTGGCTGTGCTCTGTCTTGTACTGTGCTGTGAATTCCTCCAGCCACTTGATGAAAGACGGGCAGGAAGATAAGCCTTGCAACAAAGAGTTCATGAAACACGTGTTTCCCAAGTTCAGAAGGCCAGGTACAAGCCCTACAAACAGAGGTGAGGGAGTTAATACCATAAAGTCTAGGGAAAAGTGGCTATCTTTCAGTAGCAAGTGTTGTGATATGTATTAAAATTACATTAAAATGAAATTGCCTCAGTTTATTTAGTACTTGCACCCAAGGAAACCAGAAGACCCTGGTGTTTCTGTCACCACACTAATGTGCTTACATCCACGGCGGTCTCCTTGACACCAGTGTCATATCTTTACATTTTCCTGGAAAAATACCCTTTTTTTCCTGGTAGGAATAGATTTCTATCAGCAACACTAAGGCTCAGCATTATCTGCAAGGTACCACAGAACTGCAGCATTCTGGCTTACAAAATACGTATAGGAGGCCCCTGTTGTACAAGTTTACAGGAGCCCACAGGGTCAGTGCTGCCCCACTGCAGCCTCAGCCTGGTTTGGGGCAGCTTTCTCTTTGGTCCAGATCAGCAGTTTGTGATCTTATCTCCTGGGCTGCCAGGGACTGATAAGAAATATTTCTGTGCAACTGCTCAGCACGAGACCTTCGCTTCTCCTGTGCTAATGTTCTGTAAGGACACGGCTGGTTTGCATTCCAAAATGCAGTGTGTTGTCTGCAGCTTGTCACAAGGCAGGAAAACATGTCTAGTGAGTCAAGGTTTTGCAAAACATAAAAGTAGGGACAGGACATGGCCTTAGACTGAAGGACAGGAGACTGAGATGAGCTCTGAGGCAGAAGCTCTTCCCTGGGAGGGTGCTGAGGCGCTGGCACAGGGTGCCCAGAGAA